>CM067356.1:74660823-74685245 GCA_034190875.2 Urechis unicinctus
CATGAATAAAATCAGGGTTAATTTTAGGTGCAATCCCAGATGAAAAGTGGCTGTAAATATTCGCGGAATAAATAAATCTGTGTGCGTTAGTAGAGATGGATTCGTCGCTGCACGATTGATTCATCGCTGCTCTCGATTCGAAATCGTATGATGCTCTGACTTTACATCCAAACGAAACAGGAAAACGTTCGCAAGTTAAAACCTAATTGGTCATAAAAACATATAGTTTTTATTAAAGACGCATTCATGTACACGTTACTCGCTAAAAATATAACAACCGTATATAAAATCTGTAGCACTGGCGATGAATTCTTTAAAACATGTTTTTATCTGCAGTCGGTTCCCTCCGATGGCCAAGCGCAATAATAAAGGCGGCTTCGCAAAGCTTTGGAAGCAGTCATTAAGAAATCTGTTCTAACAGTAATTGCCATTGGGCTTTCTTCATGACAATCGAAACCTATTCATCACGCAAGACGTGTTTAACAACCTATAACGAGCGCCACATATGATCGAGTGACGCGAAATGCATGCCGTGCTAACTACCATGAGGTTTAATATTGATGTATGTACTAAAGCTGGATTCAATTTAATTTCTTTGACGTGACTGCCCAGACTTTCTTCATGACAATCGAAACCTATTCATCACGCAAGACGTGTTTAACAACCTATAACGAACGCCACATATGATCGAATGACGCGTAATGCATGCCGTGCTAATATTGATGTATGTACGAAAGCTGGATTTAAGTCAATTTCTTTAACATGACTGCCCTGAAATGGTCTTAGGGACGAGACATTAATCGACTCTGTTGGAACTTTGTTGATGTCCTTTAATAACCTATATTGTCAGCGAAATACGCCACCAGAGTACATCATGACCATGTCTGTTCTGTTATACACGCCTCCGCTATTGAAATCTAAGTTTCTGTCACAAATGGATGCACCATGTTGCGTCCGTGAAATTTCGAAATTGCAAATATTTACCAGCACATATAAAATTGTGGCAAATAGTGTCTGCAAGGAATACCCTTTTCCATCTTTACTTGAGTGACCTTGCACAAAAAAGCGACCCAGCCACTAATATATTATTCTTCGATCGGTTAGCATGATTAATCCTGAGAGGAAAAGGCTGCTGCTGTGCTGTGTATGGTTTGTCACAGCGGCTAGAACAATAAGTTGCTGACATGTGTGGGTATCATTGCGAGCGATAACTGTTCAACCTCGACAATTGTGTGATCTAGTGATAACTCCCCTGGGAAAATTGTGCTGCTGTCAGCATTAGATATGAAACCCTGGCAACAGTGGTCGGCTACTGTGGATTAATCTAGTAACTAGACGGCATTGATGGAGAGATGCATGCTCTACAATTATAACGAGCTTCTTAGAAATTAAACACTGCAATGGAAAGTGTCAATGGTACTTTAATTTGGTGGTGCATACTTGATATATACCCGTATTGTGTGACCTATTTTTTATTGATGTATCATCATATATATGTAGATCGTCATATATATATGCAGTCATAGTATATGATATGTTGTCTTGTGTCAAACAAGCGGATGATACCGCTCTACAGTCAATAGTGGGTGGATATCTTGCTGCTGTAATTGGCATTGGTCTGTATTGTGAACCGTTAAGATTAGCTATCATAGCTTGTCATATCCAACCATACCAACTGCTCCACGGGATATCTGGCAAATCCACTGTTTCATTCAAACTGCTGACGTCAACGAAATCTACATTGATTAGGTTATCTTATTCCGGAAGATGAACGTATTGTGGGGCGAACACCGACGCGTGAGGACCTCGTAAAGACACTGCAAAGCAACTGGCAGCGATATTTCGGAGTTAACCTATCTGAGCAAATAGATGTGGCACTCGGGATTACGATACTGTTCCTATACGTACGTACTTTTGTTATTTATCATGCGATTCTCTCACGTGACCCTGATTGAACGTAGATACGTACAAACACATTGATATGCACTTATTTGTATTTCTTGTATTGTCACATGCCTGTCAATATATGGCCTCGTGTAAATTAGAGAGAATTCAATATCATTTGTATAAATGTGTCATTTTCTGAAAGTAACTGTTTATATCATCGCAATGATTTTGTAATTGGTTAATCATTAAATATACATATATACGGACAATGTTTTAACACATGCGATGTGTGTTCGCTCGACAGTATGTATTATTTTGCCTTAATCTTGAACTCACAGAATAAGGGTACTGAGATGCTTTATATTATGATAGAAGGATGAGTTATTCTGTACTATCGTGGAACATCACTGCATGATTTATGACATCTCAAATATATATCTTCAATCAACGAAATAACCATTATTTATGTGTCTCACCAGGTTGATTTATATCACTACAAAACTGAAGATAAATTGCATACACAATAAGCAGTGTTTCGCTTTATTCCATTACAACGAGCTTCTCAGACGGTAAACATTACACTACTAGTGTTCCTGAGGTCATCATGTGCAATCCTTGACCTGTCACCGAAAACTGCCATGCAAGTGAAGTATCGGAACATATCCAACAACGATATAACCTGGACAAAAATGTCACTACTGGTAAACGAGTAATCAAGCAGGAAGGTTATCTCGGCAAGTCGTAATTGTTTACCATTTGCTAAACACTCCAGTGTCATCTTATCATCGAAATACACAACTAACAAAAAGTTATGATACACCGATTAATCTTGTTGCTTATTATTATCCAGCAATTTACATTTATCATTATTGAATTAATTGCAACAGTTTCCTTGAGAGCTTGTTTATTGCATCCCATGCATTGTATATGATAAGGGGGGCATAATTTCATTACAGATGGAAAATAGCAGATTGTCAAAACCAACCCTTGTAACACATTGCAGCGGAACATATTTTTATTACAGATGCAAAGTAGTATTTTGCTACACAAACATTAAAAGCGAGTTCTATCATGAAAATACTGCATATTCCTGCGCTAAGTCTAACAGTCCTTCCTACCTATCCCCTTAACCTAGATGCAGCTATTGGCACAAACTCGTACTGATGCAAGGCAGCTATAATGGCAAAGCAAACACGCTCGTGGTATACACCAAAAAACTTCAATGAAAGGGTGAATGTGGATGCTCATTTATCTTCATAAACTGGTGATTGCCGCCAAAGTTTGAAATTCAAACTGCCGGTATGTGCTGTGCTGTTGAATCTGGATGGTTGGTCTCGACGGATAGTTACATCCACTCAGGAATTAACTCATCGCGGAAACATAGAACCAGCAAAGCAATACCCAGGTTTTATTTTGCGGATGTTTTTCAGCCAACATAGAAGAGCACGTGTTTGCCTTCGCCAAACTTTGAATGGAGCGGTAATTATGCGTTCATGATTTACGCGTTTGCAGCTAACATGCCAGCATTCACACTAATGCCAAAATCAATTACAGTAGTAAGATGCATAATCGAGTTGAAAATGAGAGCCAAATCCTACGTAAAAAATTAGAATTATTATCATAAATAGTTGACGTATAAATAACATAAATATGGTGGTACATGGCGACATTGCAACAAAGGGCATTGCAATACAGTCTTCCGAAGATATACCAAATATCTTTCAATCCATAATAAAAAATCACAGTTACCACGAGAACTTCTTTTTGCCTGCTTCGACATGCTTGTCATTTTTGCAGTTAATTTATCAATCACTTCTGTCGCTTAAATTATTTCAGTGGTAGGAAATTCGACTCTCTGGTCTGTTAATTAGCTCTAACAAGACATGAAACATTGTCATGATTCTCGAATGCTCTTTTATGCTACTACCTGCCGCTGTCAGCTATTCATACTACAGCTACAGCCTTGTCGTGCTTATTGATGCGACAATTCGCAGAGCAGGATATATACTTGTCTATATGTGTGCACATAACATTATTTTTAACGAAAACGACGAAGACGGCTTGATAAGCGGTGAGAAATATGCGTCTGTGAACTTAACGTTATTCACAATTTAGTAAATGATTGTTTTATCTTGGAAATTATAAAGGTTTTGCTGCAATCAAAATTAAATTGCATACGAGGAACACCTTATCCTTAATGGCGAAACAAAAACAAATGAGACGAATAACCGACAGATAACGACAATATTCCATGCTAATGATCATTGACTGGCTTTGAGGCTATGATCGTCGATGTCATAACGTGACAGAGTTTCAATGAACAGTTTGTTGACAGTCTAAACTTTGGGAAATGCTATGCCACATGGTAATAAGCGCTGAGCTAATTATTCGTTATCCCCGATGATTGATAAACGGATTTACCACAATGGAAAATAGCAGAAGTCTATGGGGCGGTTAATAGTCTGGCAACTATTGAACGGTAACACAATCAGATCGCCAAAAAACATGCTGCGAAGCTTGCGATTCAAAGAAAATACATTGGTCGATGCTAAAAACGGACAATATGCATTTGGGAGGATGTTCAGCAAATACACTCTGACAGCACTTGACTTTACAGGGGAAAACAAGATATGAAATTTGGGAAACACACACTTTTAAACCGATAAGCAGACTGATAAAATATTGGACGTTGATGAAATGTGTATGAGCAATTTGGTCATCTTAATGCGTTACAGTTAACTACTGCCTCGTCTATGATAGCAGCGATTAACCTCATTTTTGTTATGTCCTGCCTCACTCATGTATTGTACCTTTACTTCCAGGTTGCCGGTCACTTCATAAATATCCATATATCCGTACCCTGTAACATGGACAGTCCACAATTCTTCAGAATCGACAAGTTCAACATAACTCTTAACAGTTTAAGATATCGTCATCCTCTTAAAACCCATGGAAACGGCATTTTCAAAAAAAACGTGTGTTTCTTCAGACAGAGCACCATGTTTCCAATAATTGCATAGACGCAATCGTTATTTAACTGCATGGCAGGGCTTAAGAGGGATGGGAAGTGTTCTGCTTTTTTCTCACCTTCAGACCAGTGGTTTGCTAGTCCAGTGGATTGAACTACCGGACTCTTGATACCCTTCCACATTGTGCCTATTATACCGTCTTAGATGTAGACTTTGATCCTGGTTCAGTTTTATAAATGGGGCTTTTAACCTCTTTGAGAATTGCTGCTGGGCATAACGGGCTTTATAAAGGTTATCTTACATCACCGGCTACTGTTCGATGTGAGGTTGTGAACGATCTGCAATTCTGGACCTGCCTTAAAAAATTAAATGCTTCAGGGTTCTCAACCAAGACGTAATACCGAGATGGACTCACCCATCTCTTGATCCTCGAGTGGCCACCATCACTGCTCACGGCGACTCACATTTTTTGTCAACTGTTGTCTCGTATTGTAATATCAAGATATAACGTCAGGCTATGTAATGCCCGTTGCAGAGATATGATCAACCTGGTGTTGTGATAATTAAGTAGTGGATTCTGCTCCACAGTCGATAGTGGTTCGATATCCGACCGGTGTAAATAGTAATGGCCGTTAAGCATAGCTATCATAGCTTGACATATGCAACCATATCCAATGTTTCATTGCAAATACTGTAAATCAAATTATACAGTTTCGTTTTGACTCCTAACGTCAACGAAATCTAGATTAATTAGATGGGATGGATCCCTTGTTCCAGGAGATAACGTGTTGTGGTGCGATCAGCGGCGTGGGGGCCTCAGATAAACTCAGGCGCTCAGCACATTATCATTATATACCAAAACCTTATAAATGTACGTGACAGGAAGCCAGTGTAGTATTCTTAGCATGGAAGTGATGTGGGCCTAGCGACTGCTACGGCTAACAAGACGAGCAGCAACATTTTGTACTCGCTGCATCTATTCATGTTATGCTTTGATGCGCCGTTGCACAAATAATTTGCATAGTCCAATTTTGTCATAACTAACGAATGCACAAGAATCTAGTTGGCATAATCAGACAGGCAACAACGTATCCTAGAGATATTTCGTAGCTGGCAGAATGCTGCTTTTTTGATGATGCATCGATATGGTTGCTACTGAATCAGCATACTGCTATAGTCCCAGGGGGCATTGAGATGCCACCGATATAATTGACCGACAATGAGATGGATAAGTGTATACCACTAGAAGACTGGCTCATTATGGGAGCCGTCGATAAATATTACGATATTGTAGCTGAACATGGTCACACACCAATTTGAGATTGTCCGATTGCCTTACAGAGCTTGAATAATTAGCTTTTACTCTTTAAAGACACAGTCTTGTAGCATTTAGGTTAAGTGCTAAAATCATTGTGACCAGCAGCTATGCATCGATATAAAAATGCTCCGTATCGGCTATAATACTACTAAAGGCAATGATCGTCTAAATATTGCCGTTAATCGTCTGACCCAATTGAGGCAAACATATTCGGTCATGAGAATGTGTTAGAATGGTAGTTCAAAGCATTGCTTTTTCGTAACAGGATGACTTCAAATAGATAAATATTTGCCTGTTTTCTATAACATCCATGTGTCACTGCCGCTGTTGGATCCCACAGCCACTAGGTCTCTCAAAAGCAGTTTTTATATTTAAAGTATGGGTTGACACACATGTGAGCCGGGCATATCTTAATGTGCTGACTATTACTATCAACACCACTGTATTATGCTTTGTGGCCTGCATTTTGTATAGCTTTTACCACAATTATTAAGGTACCTTGCAAAGTAAGGAAGCGAGCATATGTAAGTCGTACCACATGAATGTAAGGCTTCAGCGATACTATGAAACGAGGGTTTGCTTACGCTAACGGTTGCGTTTCAAAAACGTCAGAAATGATCAGTCAGGCATGGATAATTATTCCTTTGAAAGGGTGTAATTCTCTGGCAAAGATCACCACATCTAGTTACAACACCAATCCTGATCTACCCCATAGGCGCGGAATGGTGGTTGACTAAGAAGACATGCTTTGCAACGTCGGTGGGTGTGTTTTTTGATTGTTTTGTTGTGTAGCGATGTAGCCAGCAAGTAAACCACTTGCTAGCGGAGTGGTGCAATTGAGTGATACGTCACTCGGACAGAGATACAAGCATAGCGTTATGTACCTGCAATCGTTTAGGACAGCAGCATTAACATACGTCTGATGTGGATCCGATACAACAATAACTAACGATTTGTTAATGATGTTGTTCCAATATCTCACAGTGTCAGTAGCGCCACGCCATATAATTGTGGCAGTGGACTGAAACACGCATTGTTCTACTCAGGTAGTTAGTTTCAACAGGGCAACTATCCCAAAAGTGGACACATTTTAAACAAGTAAAATTTAATGCAACAAGTATTTAGGTATATTTCCGTGTACCCTTCGCGGGGTTATTCATCAGTAACCTAGATGATTTACCTGCCAGCCATGTCATCATGCATATGACACAACCCACAGCGAAACCAAATCAAGATCATTCGCATTGCAGATACAAAGATAGTATACACTTAATGGATGTTCATTGAATATGTTAAAGCAATGCAGTCATCTTTATATGTTACAGTTAAATACAAACTCGTCAATGATAGGAGCGTTAAACCGCAACCATTGATTTCGTATCACTTACATAGCGTCTCGAATCAAAAAGTTTCGGGGTTCTCTGTAAAGACATGACACCCAGCTAAACTTGCACACTCTTGATCCCGCCATCACTCCCCATGTTTTCTCTTGTTGTATCTTATCTAAAAATCAAGATGTATCGTAGGGTTATTTATTGCATGTTGTTGAGTAATTATCGCCCCGGTAGAAAACGTGGAATGGTCGGAGACAAACACTCCACTCAGATTTGTGTATTTTTTTTTCAATACCATAAAAATAGGTTTTCTGAAACTTGGCTATCGGGCTTTGTTGTCTACGACATCTCGGGGTCACAGGAGGATATATACGCATTGCCTCTACTTCTGAAATCTATTTTAGTTAATCAGATGCAATATTGGCTTACCTATGTGACCCCCATAACAGCTATTATGACAATGTCTAAATAGATTGGCCATCGCATACAACCATACTGGGGATTCGCCGAAGCAGCCCGCTCGTTCATTCGGCCTGATTTGTTTGACCTTCCGTAACAGCTAGATTATAATTACTTTGGTGATTGCCATCTAGGATATCGTATATTAAATATGTTAGCAGTAGTCGCGGAAACTGGATGCACTATACAGATTTGCACGAAGGCTGCCTGTCGACTGACAATTACACATTTGAAATGACGCATGGCAAATATACTCTTCGTATATATATATATATATATATATATATATATATATATATATATATAGATATATATATATATATATATATATATATAGATATCTATATATATATAGTATATATATATATATATATATATATAGATATATATATATATATATATATATGCATTTATATATATATGCATATATATATATAGATTTATACATATATATACATATATATATATAGGTATATATTTATATATTTATATATTAAGAGATATATATACATATAGATATATAGAATATATATACATATATATATGGACATATACATATAGTATATACATATAGATATATATGTATATATGTAGATATATATGTATATATATCTATATCTGTATATATATATATATATATAGTTGTATCATGTATAGATACATTTACATATATATACTATCTCTATATAGATCCCTACATCTTATAGATTAGAAGAGTATAATATTTATAAATCTATTTCTCTAATCCTCCCATATAAATTATTTCTATATCTATCTCTAAGTCTCTATCTCCGTCTAAGTATCTATATATATAATCTCTCTATATATATATCTATATCTATATATATCTCTATCTCTATATCTATATATATATATATATATACCCGTCCGTCTCATCACTCAATTGTGTAGTGTATCTGGTAATTATTAAAGCAATGGTAATGTTTAAAGATCCGATCATTCTACATACTATCAGTTAATACTATGTAATTCGTCGTTCTAAGTCCACATGTTCCTTGTTTTAAGAACAAAGAGTACAGAAACAATCGTTGTTTCCGGTAGTCATGCTAAATCTCCGGCGCTATTTCGTGCGTATATGTTGCCATCCATCACCATTAAGTTCTCATGCCCAGGGTTCCTTGGAGATAAAAACCAAAAGCGAGCGGTTGTCTTTTACACACATATTCGTGATGGAGATAGAAGTAAAAACAGATACTTAACTATGCCAGCATTACCACGTGAAGCGACTGTGCCGAGTAGAATGCATGCTGCTTTGTTAGGCTGGAGCAATGTCTTCGAAAATGATCAATATTTTAAAATGGCGTCGATAATTGTCCATTTGGGACCCCACGGTAGAGTCCGTGAGCGCGTCTGTGTGTTTTCAATATGAGTTGGGAGATCCAAATGAAATGTCCTGTTTTCAATTGCTGAGCTTGCCAACATTTACATTGCCTAGAGTGGCTGATACCTTTGACACAACCTGCAAAAATAAACGTGGAAGATAAATGAATGAGCGACGTTGCATGGAAAGCCTTGATTTGAATGAATGTATTTTGTGTCATCGATAATAGTCTCTTCCATTTATGTAATGCATACTGCATCAGGTGGCTGTGTTTGCCCAGATTCAGAATTGACGAAATTACGTATAACGATGAAGATATTTAGATTGCATTCAGTTGTTTTATTTTCCAAAATTGTATCATGTAATTCGCTAATTCATTTGGTGTAAGTCTTTAGACTTTGAGCTAGACGATGCTGAATTTGTGATAGATAAAGGCAGTTGCTAGTTCATCATCGTTATCAACACCAACTTGCTGGAAGTAATGTTATTGGTGCTACATAACATGAGCGTGCATGAATAAGCAACCCCAAAGGAAAAAAATCATCTTTTTTGCACACCAAAAGTGAGAACCACCTTATATACGTTATAGCACCAATGACAGATATACATGTGGATGTCTTAGGGAATCTTGTTTAGGATATGAACAGTCTCGTGAATCAATTACTGTTCTGTTAATGTACTTGATTAATCTGCTACATGCACCGGTAATCCATGAAAAAATTAAGGTTAATTTCAGGTGCAATCCCTGATGACAAGTGGCTGTAAATAATCGCTGAATGAATAAATCGGTAGTTCCATGGATTCACATAGAATCTGTGTGCGTTAGTGGAGATAGATTTGTCGCTGCACGATTGATTCATCGCTGGTCTCGATTCGAAATCTTATGATGCTCTTACTTTACATCCATACGAAACAGGAAAACGTTCGCAAGTTAAAACCTAATTGGTCATAAAAACATATAGTTTGTATTAAAGACGCATTCATGTACACGTTACCCTCTAAAAATATAACAACCGTATGTCAAATCTGTAGCACTGGCGATGAATTCTATAAAAGATGTTTTTATCTGCTGTCGGTTCCTTCCGATGGCCAAGCGCAATAATAAAGGCGGCTTCGCAAAGCTTTGGAAGCAGTCATTAAGAAATCTGTTCTAACATTAATTGCCATTGGGCTTTCTTCATGACAATCGAAACCTATTCATCACACAAGACGTGTTTAACAACCTATAACGAGCGCCACATATGATCGAGTGACGCGAAATGCATGCCGTGCTAACTACCATGAGGTTTAATATTGATGTATGTACTAAAGCTGGATTCAATTTAATTTCTTTGACGTGACTGCCCAGACTTTCTTCATGACAATCGAAACCTATTCATCACGCAAGACGTGTTTAACAACCTATAACGAACGCCACATATGATCGAATGACGCGTAATGCATGCCGTGCTAATATTGATGTATGTACGAAAGCTGGATTTAATTCAATTTCTTGGACGTGACTGCCCAGAAATGGTCTTAGGGACGAGACTCTGTTGGAACTTTGTTAATGTCCTTTTGTCAGGGAAATACGCCACCAAGGTACATCATAACCATGTCTGTTCTGTAATACACGCCTCCGCTATTGAAATCTAAGTTTCTGCCACAAATGGATGCATCATGTTGCGTCCGTGAAATTTCGAAATTGCAAATATTTACCAGCACATATAAAATTGTGGCAAATAGTGTCTGCAAGGAATACCCTTTTTTCCATCTTTACTTGAGTGACTTTGCATAAAAAAGCGACCCAGCCACTAATATATTATTCTTCGATCGGTTAGCATGATGAATCCTGAGAGCAAAAGGCTGCTGCTGTGCTGTGTATGGTTTGTCACAGCGGCTAGAACAATAAGTTGCTGACATGTGTGGGTATCATTGCGAGCGATAACTGTTCAACCTCGACAATTGTGTAATCTAGTGATAGCTCCACTGGGAAAATGTGCTGCTGTCAGCATCAGATATGAAACCCTGGCAACAGTGGACGGCTACTGTGGATTAATCTAGTAACTGTACGGCATTGATGGAGAGATGCATGCTCTATAATTATAACGTGCTTCTTAGAAATTAAACACTGCAATGTAAGTGTCAATGGTACTTTAATTTGATGGTGCATACTTGATATATACCCGTATTGTGTGACCTATTTTTTATTGATGTATCATCATATATATGTAGATCGTCATATATATGCAGTCATAGTATATGATATGTTGTCTTGTGTCAAACAAGCGAATGATACCGCTCTACAGTCAATGGTGGGTGGGTATCTTACTGCTGTAATTGGCATTGGTCTGTATTGTGAACCGTTAAGATTAGCTATCATAGCTTGTCATATCCAACCATACCAACTGCTCCACGGGATATCTGGCAAATCCACTGTTTCATTCAAACTGCTGACGTCAACGAAATCTACATTGATTAGGTTATCTTATTCCGGAAGATGAACGTATTGTGGGGCGAACACCGACGCGTGAGGACCTCGTAAAGACACTGCAAAGCAACTGGCAGCGATATTTCGGAGTTAACCTATCTGAGCAAATAGATGTGGCACTCGGGATTACGATACTGTTCCTATACGTACGTTTTTGTTATTTATCATGCGATTCTCTCACGTGACCCTGATTGAACGTAGATACGTACAAACACATTGATATGCACTTATTTGTATTTCTTGTATTGTCACATGCCTGTCAATATATGGCCTCGTGTAAATTAGAGAGAATTCAATATCATTTGTATAAATGTGTCATTTTCTGAAAGTAACTGTTTATATCATCGCAATGATTTTGTAATTGGTTAATCATTAAATATACATATATACGGACAATGTTTTAACATGCGATGTGTGTTCGCTCGACAGTATGTATTATTTTGCCTTAATCTTGAACTCACAGAATAAGGGTACTGAGATGCTTTATATTATGATAGAAGATGAGTTATTCTGTACTATCGTGGAACATCACTGCATGATTTATGACATCTCAAATATATATCTTCAATCAACGAAATAACCATTATTTATGTGTCTCACCAGGTTGATTTATATCACTACAAAACTGAAGATAAATTGCATACACAATAAGCAGTGTTTCGCTTTATTCCATTACAACGAGCTTCTCACGGTAAACATTACACTACTAGTGTTCCTGAGGTCATCATGTGCAATCCTTGACCTGTCACCGAAAACTGCCATGCAAGTGAAGTATCGGAACATATCCAACAACGATATAACCTGGACAAAAATGTCACTACTGGTAAACGAGTAATCAAGCAGGAAGGTTATCTCGGAACGTCACGCTTCTGAACGCCAAGTATTAACTAACGGCAAGTCGTAATTGTTTACCATTTGCTAAACACTCCAGTGTCATCTTATCATCGAAATACACAACTAGCAAAAGTTATGATACACTGATTAATCTTGTTGCTTATTATTATCCAGCAATTTACATTTATCATTATTGAATTAATTGCAACAGTTTCCTTGAGAGCTTGTTTATTGCATCCCATGCATTGTATATGATAAGGGGGGCATAATTTCATTACAGATGGAAAATAGCAGATTGTCAAAACCAACCCTTGTAACACATTGCAGCGGAACATATTTTTATTACAGATGCAAAGTAGTATTTTGCTACACAAACATTAAAAGCGAGTTCTATCATGAAAATACTGCATATTCCTGCGCTAAGTCTAACAGTCCTTCCTACCTATCCCCTTAACAGGTACCTACTGATGCAGCTATTGGCAGCAAACTCGTGGTATACACCAAAATTCAATGAAAGGGTGAGTCAAACTGCCGGTTTAAATTTGTATGTGCTGTTGAATCTGGATGGTTGGTCTCGACGGATAGTTACATCCACTCAGGAATTAACTCATCGCGGAAACATAGAACCAGCAAAGCAATACCCAGGTTTTATTTTGCGGATGTTTTTCAGCCAACATAGAAGAGCACGTGTTTGCCTTCGCCAAACTTTGAATGGAGCGGTAATTATGCGTTCATGATTTACGCGTTTGCAGCTAACATGCCAGCATTCACACTAATGCCAATCAATTACAGTAGTAAGATGCATAATCGAGTTGAAAATGAGAGCCAAATCCTACGTAAAAAATTAGAATTATTATCATAAATAGTTGACGTATAAATAACATAAATATGGTGGTACATGGCGACATTGCAACAAAGGGCATTGCAATACAGTCTTCCGAAGATATACCAAATATCTTTCAATCCATAATAAAAAAATCACAGTTACCACGAGAACTTCTTTTTGCCTGCTTCGACATGCTTGTCATTTTTGCAGTTAATTTATCAATCACTTCTGTCGCTTAAATTATTTCAGTGGTAGGAAATTCGACTCTCTGGTCTGTTAATTAGCTCTAACAAGACATGAAACATTGTCATGATTCTCGAATGCTCTTTTATGCTACTACCTGCCGCTGTCAGCTATTCATACTACAGCTACAGCCTTGTCGTGCTTATTGATGCGACAATTCGCAGAGCAGAATATACACTTGTCTATATGTGTGCTCATAACATTATTTTTAACCAAAACGATGAAGACGGCTTAATAAGCGGTGAGAAATATGCGTCTGTGAACTTAACGTTATTCACAATTTAGTAAATGATTGTTTTATCTTGGAAATTATTAAGGTTTTGCTGCAATCAAAATTAAATTGTATACGAGGAACACCTTATCCTTAATGGCGAAACAAAAACAAATGAGACGAATAACCGACAGATAACGACAATATTCCATGCTAATGATCATTGACTGGCTTTGAGGCTATGATCGTCGATGTCATAACGTGACAGAGTTTCAATGAACAGCTTGTTGACAGTCTAAACTTTGGGAAATGCTATGCCACATGGTAATAAGCGCTGAGCTAATTATTCGTTATCCCCGATGATTGATAAACGGATTTACCACAATGGAAATAGCAGAAGTCTATGGGGCGGTTAATAATCTGGCAACTTTTGAACGGTAACACAATCAGATCGCCAAAAAACATGCTGCGAACCTTGCGCTTCCAAGAAAATACATATTTTGCATGTGAGTGTACCGTCTCCGTTGGTCGATGCTAAAAACGGACAATATGCATTTGGGATGTTCAGCAAATACACTCTGACAGCACTTAACTTTATAGGGGAAAACAAGATATGAAATTTGGGAAACACACACTTTTAAACCGATAAGCAGACTGATAAAATATTGGACGTTGATGAAATATGTATGAGCAATTTGGTCATCTTAATGCGTTACAGTTAACTACTGCCTCGTCTATGATAGCAGCGATTAACCTCATTTTTGTTTTGTCCTACCTCACTTATGTATTTTACCTTTACTTCCAGGTTGCCGGTCACTTCATAAATATCCATATATCCGTACCCTGTAACATGGACAGTCCACAATTCTTCAGAATCGACAAGTTCAACATAACTCTTAACAGTTTAAGATATCGTCATCCTCTTAAAACCCATGGAAACGGCATTTTCAAAAAAAACGTGTGTTTCTTCAGACAGAGCACCATGCTTCCAATAATTGCATAGACGCAATCGTTATTTAACTGCATGGCAGGGCTTAAGAGGAATGGGAAGTGTTCTGCTTTTTTCTCACCTTCAGACCAGTGGTTTGCTAGTCCAGTGGATTGAACTACCGGACTCTTGATACCCTTCCACATTGTGCCTATTATACCGTCTTAGATGTAGACTTTGATCCTGGTTCAGTTTTATAAATGGGGCTTTTAACCTCTTTGAGAATTGCTGCTGGGCATAACGGGCTTCATGAAGGTTATCTTACATCACCGGCTACTGTTCGATGTGAGGTTGTGAACGATCTGCAATTCTGGACCTGCCTCAAAAAATTAAATGCTTCAGGGTTCTCAACCAAGACGTAATACCGAGATGGACTCACCCATCTCTTGATCCTCGAGTGACACCATCACTGCTCACGGCGACTCACATTTTTTGTCAACTGTTGTCTCGTATTGTAATATTAAGATATAACGTCAGGCTATGTAATGCCCGTTGCAGAGATATGATCAACCTGGTGTTGTGATAATTAAGTAGTGGATTCTGCTCCACAGTCGATAGTGGTTCGATATCCGACCGGTGTAAATAGTAATGGCCGTTAAGCATAGCTATCATAGCTTGACATATGCAACCATATCCAATGTTTCATTGCAAATACTGTAAATCAAATTATACAGTTTCGTTTTGACTCCTAACGTCAACGAAATCTAGATTAATTAGATGGGATGGATCCCTTGTTCCAGGAGATAACGTGTTGTGGTGCGCTCAGCGGCGTGGGGGCCTCAGATAAACTCAGGCGCTCAGCACATTATCATTATATACCAAAACCTTATAAATGTACGTGACAGGAAGCCAGTGTAGTATTCTTAGCTTGGAAGTGATGTGGGCCTAGCGACTGCTACGGCTAACAAGACGACCAGCAACATTTTGTACTCGCTGCATCTATTCATGTTATGCTTTGATGCGCCGTTGCACAAATAATTTGCATAGTCCAATTTTGTCATAACTAACGAATGCACAAGAATCTAGTTGGCATAATCAGACGGGCAACAACGTATCTTAGAGATATCTCGTAGCTGGCAGAATGCTGCTTTTTAGATGATGCATCGATATGGTTGCTACTGAATCAGCATACTGCTATAGTCCCAGGGGGCATTGAGATGCCACCGATATAACTGACCGACAATGAGATGGATAAGTGTATACCACTAGAAGACTGGCTCATTATGGGAGCCGTCGATAAATATTACGATATTGTAGATGAAAATGGTCACACACCAATTTGAGATTGTCCGATTGCCTTACAGAGCTTGAATAATTAGCTTTTACTCTTTAAAGACACAGTCTTGTAGCATTTAGGTTAAGTGCTAAAATCATTGTGACCAGCAGCTATGCATCGATATAAAATGCTCCGTATCGGCTATAATACTACTAAAGGCAATGATCGTCTAAATATTGCCGTTAATCGTCTGACCCAATTGAGGCAAACACATTCGGTCATGAGAATGTGTTAGAATGGTAGTTCAAAGCATTGCTTTTTCGTAACAGGATGACTTCAAATAGATAAATATTTGCCTGTGATTTCTATAACATCCATGCGTCACTGCGGCTGTTGGATCCCACAGCCACTAGGTCTCTCAAAAGCAGTTTTTATATTTAAAGTATGGGTTGACACGCATGTGAGCCGGGCATATCTTAATTTGCTGACTACAACTATCAACACCACTGCATTATGCTTGTGGCCTGCATTTTGTATAGCTTTTACCACAATTATTAAGGTACCTTGCAAAGTAAGGAAGCGAGCATATGTAAGTCGTACCACATGAATGTAAGGCTTCAGCGATACTATGAAACGAGGGTGTGCTTACGCTAACGGTTGCGTTTCAAAAACGTCAGAAATGATCAGTCAGGCATGGATAATTATTCCTTTGAAAGGGTGTAATTCTCTGGCAAAGATCACCACATCTAGTTACACACCAATCCTGATCTACCCCATAGGCGCGGAATGTTGTTGGGGAATACGTGATTCTTATACATACAGTAGCGGTTCGAACTATCCATACCATCGGGTGGTTTGACTAAGAAGACATGCTTTGCAACGTCGGTGGGTGTATTTGATGTTTTGTTGTAGCGATGTAGCCAGCAAGTAAACCACTTGCTAGCGGAGTGGTGCAATTGAGTGATACGTCACTCGGACAGAGATACAAGCATAGCGTTATGTACCTGCAATCGTTTAGGACAGCAGCATTAACATACGTCTGATGTGGATCCGATACAACAATAACTAACGATTTGTTAATGATGTTGTTCCAATATCATCAGCATTGTCAGTAGTCCAACCATATAATTGTGGCAGTGGACTGAAATGTTTAGGTCATGGAACCGCTAAGAAGCATGTACAAGATCCGTGCATCACATCCTATGCATCAACACATTTAGCTAATGTACCGACTGACATGGTTAACATGATAACAAGCTCATCCGTGGTACGGTAATTACGCTAACAGAGTATGTATGTCAGCCTGGCGGTAGGTTATGTATTCATTAGGTCTGGTATAGGTAGTTTTACGTGGAATTTAGTTCATCATTAATGTAAATTATTGCCTTGAAGCCTTGGAGAACATTAATTATATTACCTTAGTGGAAGCCGCCGCTGCAATCTCTTGGGCTACAGTTGTATTAAGTAGATTAACAGGATGGCATCTTGTCACATCAAAGTAGTTTATGCGACTGCCAGTGACCCAAAGGTGATCAAGTAAGACCTGGGCGCAGTGAAGCTATCTCTGCCTGTAGAGCGGTGCTACGTTGAATGTTGTTGTCATATTATATTGCATCATAGGGGACTGCACCGTGATTTCCATTGCTAGAATCTGCCATGTTAGCATGTTAATTACATGTTTTACGTATATATGAATGTATGTATATATGTATGTATGTATGAATGTATGTATGTATGTATGTATGTATGTATGTATGCATGTATGCATGTATGTATGTATGTATGTATGTATGTATGTATGTATGTATGTATGTATGTATGTATGTATGTATGTATGTATGTATGTATGTATGTATGTATGTATGTATGTATGTATGTATGTATGTATGTATGTATGTATGTATATGTATGTATGTATGTATGTATGTATGTATGTATGTATGTATGTGTATGTATGTATGTATGTATGTATGTATGTATGTATGTATGTATGTATGTATGTATGTATGTATGTATGTATGTATGTATGTATGTATGTATGTATGTATGTATGTATGTATGTATGTATGTATGTATGTATGTATGTATATGTATGTATGTATGTATGTATGTATGTATGTATGTATGTATGTATGTATGTATGTATGTATGTATGTATGTATGTATGTATGTATGTATGTATGTATGTATGTATGTATGTATGTATGTATGTATGTATGTATGCGTACATTTGCATACATTTGCATACATGCAATCCTTCAGGCCCGTATATATATCCATATATATGATTTTAAGATCATATTTACTGCATCACAGGTCTACACCAATGCGCATTTTACGCAATTAAACGTTTATTATGTGGGCTTATTCATAGGATATCATTGGTACAAAGGTATTTGCATACCCGATTGTAACGTCTTTTATTATTAAAAATATGCGTGCATCATTGCTCAAAGACGCATGGCTGTTTCTATGCGAGTCTGTCCCGTGCAACAATTATATTCTTAACACCTTTTTTCCTATTATAATGGTGCGCTACACATATCAATTGACGCGGATGAGGAAAGCTGCATTCTTATTGAGCTATATTACTACACTTTTGTTATTCATCTTACATCGAAGCAGGCATCAAATCAGTCAACACAAGGTAGTTGCATGATCAGAGTGTAGTTTAGAGCTTATTGTAAATTTCATCGTGAGCCATTCGCTGATGGGCACTTCAGAGCACATTATGAAACCAGGATAGTGGATAGCTTCAAATCGAATTAGGCGAACGTGGATGTACATCAATCTCCATATACTCGACATTTGAAATCACATTGTGGCTGACACAACTCATCATTGCATAAGAAAATTCCAATTAATTGACATTATATGTTTACTTAAAGTATTGATTGTGATGGACGCAACATTAAATACGGAAAATGTAACATGAATTCTGTAAGCGAGAAGTTATTTTTAGAAGAAACGTAATAAACCCTATACCTCAAGCGCAATTTCATGTTCGGGGGACATTACATATATCACTGTTACACAATTGTGTTATGGGGGTCCAGAGTAGCTTATGGGTGCTTAGCAATTAGCAAACGACGCATTTCGTCACATAAATTGGCAATACTCAAATTATTATATGGTCACACCATGCGGATAATATTTTCTATTCAAGTTTCTTGTTGGCTTAAACACATAAAATGCGTGCTGATCTGATGTTAACATACGCAGTGACTGAAGAGATTGTTGCCAAAAAGTAACCAGCTCTAGCCAACTATTGCGGACTTAAAGGACACATACTCATTTGATTACGTTCAGTTACCTGAAATAACGTGCTATATCTATACATAAACTGATAGCTCTGTATGGACGTGATGATTATGCATTGCCTCTGTATGTACCATTAATGTAGCCATGATCTGTGCCGATGTGGCCAACGAAGAGAGAATAGAGCAAAAGGACCAGCTTAACAAGCTAAGATTAGCAGAAGGGATAGGAGTACAAAGTTGTAAAGCCGCCACAGTATATGCTCAGCATGCCATATTGGCAGTGCTGTGGGTGGACCAGACAGGTCGTGCAATTACATTGCTATGACTCAAAACATAACATTATCCTCTTCAATGGCTTAAAGCATTTCGCCAACTGCTACACCACTTACACATTAATAAGATGCAAGATTGACCAACATAATGACTGGGCGATCCCTTGCTTCATCGAATGGCAGCCAACACCCGTGTGTACACTTACAAGCCCTGCGTATCTAGTGTGTTTCTGCAATTTCGTTAGTTTGTTGAATACTGAAGACTACACATAATATACTCAATACAAACAGGAGCGTTAGCGTTCATTCTTATTTGAAATTGTACGCGACTGGTTAATTAGTTTGAGTCCGTTTGCACACCGATCTACATTTTTTTAATCGTCACTGCCAGATTCCAACCTTCACTTTCTTTTTATGAAAATAATAAAACGTGCATTATAATCCTAATATGTTCTATTTGTGTATGCAGCCTATATGCATGAACCTGAAGACGTTAGCATCTTAATATCCATGAGATGTCAAATATTAGATCACTAAAAGCCGCAAATGAACGTAAGCCACATTCCGTTGCGATGTAAGCCCGTGCGGCAATGTAATTGTCGAGTTTATTACTTTCGTCCGTATCAGATCCGAGATTTAAGTCCAGAATGGTCTTATTACAGTGTAAGAGCGTTTAGTAATGACGCACACACCTTTTGGAGCACACGTTTGACCGCAGTTTGCTGGTTAAATATGTAAGATGCATTTCAATTCATTTCTTTTTAGTCAGTGCTATAAGAATTAACTGCCAGCTTCAATGCCTTTGAGCAGGATTATATCTTGAAAACACGCGGCATACAAATGCATGTTATGTTATGCCCTTCCTTCGACAGCAAGGCAAAGCAAAAACATTTACTATTTGGTAGCAAAAGTATTCAAGAAGGAAAATCACCCCCGTAAACTTCTATTGGAAGCGCCATGTCGTCTACTTATGTTTAAGTGCACAGGGAAGTTTGTTATAGAAAACCACCATGTTGATATTGACGAAGGTACATTTTGTGCACACGATCATGGTGGCACGCGGGGTAAATATTAATGCGGCAAAGTATTTAAGGCGCAACCATTGTTGCCGGTTGGTGACCCAGAAGTTAAATGTGGAATGATACCACTTTGTCATGCAGCGATAGATTTTGGTATTTCCATACATTTACCCTTGCAAGGAAGCCCCGCGTAACAGTTATGTTACATATATATTGTGAGTTATAGCAGGAATTGTTTGTCAGCATTAAATGGTATATACTTCATTTTAACTATTGACCTATGATAAGTTATTGACTCTGTACACCCCGACTCCATATGACAAGGTTTTCCTTTATATAGACGACTATTCTGCCGGTACATTTTAGCTATTGCAGTATTCAAAATAAATGATTACGGACATCCAGGTGTGTGATGTGTTTAGATCTTACTTTGTAACAGTCGCAACACAACGATGTTTCTATGAACAGGTAGCAGTTAATGAGCGTAACCTCGCTTGTATACGTACATGATAAGAGGACTACGTTTAAGTACGTGTGACCAAATTTAACTATTCATCTGCGGGTTCATTAAAGTCGTGTGCAATATACAGCGCAAAAGAAAGACTTTACTTTCGCTGTAGTGCCGAGCTTATTTAGCCTTTCTACTTCGGGCGCCTCGATCAGCCATGCGAAAATATTGAATGAGATATGAGTTATGCTTAGCAATCTATAGTATACTGCGATACCCAATTAAATTGCGGCTAAACACTATGCTTAATTCGTACATAAAATGCAATTCCATTGGTTAAGCATTTGAAAAGCTCAATGATGTTGCCATATCGTGACAACAGACGGCAGTCATCTGGTTGTGTGAAGGAGGAAGTCACGACAATTTAATATTTCTCCATTTTCCCCACGGAGCAGTTGTCTGCATTATCAATGACGGACGAACAAGGATAATCATCTGAGGGTCGTAAAGGTGACTAAACCGTATTTCCCCTTAGGGCTACTGAGTTATTACTATGCTGTCCGAATGCTGACTGCATTGCGCTTTGCAGTAACCTAGTTGGCGGCATCATATTCGATGGTCAATTGACTACTTGCTGCAAAATATGTTGCGGATTCTTTAAAAGACGGCCACATTAGACAAAATCCAAATAAATACCATACTTTACCTGTATTGTTATGTAAATTGTGAGTAACGGTTATATTAGCTTTTGTCATCATTAAATGGTATATACTGCGTTTAATCTATGTAGTTCTTATAATGCGCTTTTTAGCCTTGAATGACCATGGTTAATGCAAATATTTACCGAAATCCATTTGGATTGTCTGATTCATACGTATCTTATGATTAGTTTTTTATTTATCCCCAGAAACGAGAATAATTGTCATGTCACAACAACTACGTCAGTAATTTGTTATAATAGGACCAACCACTCATCGCGTAACATTAGTATCAATCGTCCCTAAAAGATGGCTAAGCATACTGGAACGTTTCATTGAGGATATGGATCAAGGGGATATGGATAAAGCAATCCATAGGTTGCTGAGCTCCCACTTCATATGTATGAACGTGCAATACAGAATGCGATGAATCCATCAAATTGAAGACCTATGGCTGCGTCAGTGCTTTGCGATACGATGTCAATACGGAACAGTGATATGTTCTTAACATTGTATCAACTCTTACGTAATTTATAGCTTGTGCATTTGACAAGGTTTTCTTTCTTGTGGACGTCTATTATACACGGAAATTCAAGCAACGGCAGTATTCAAATTAATTGATTACTTTACGTGGTAACGCTCTTAGCAGCCCAATGTTGCTATGCTCATATACATACTAATAGGCGCAACCTCGCGTGTATATGCACATGGGAAGAGGTCGGCGTCTATGTACGTTTGACCACATCTAGCTATTTTTCTGCGGGATCATGTATGTCGTGTGCGATATACAGCGCAAAAGAAGACCTTACTATTACTGTACTGCTTTCATGCATCTGACGGCCAATTCATCCATCCGATAGTCTCTAATGGAAGATACTCTGAGATCAGAAGGTTAAGGTTTCGTAGATCTGGGGTTATTATATTACGTAACAAGGATTTGTTGGAATCAATTTACCATGTCCCACTAGGTAACGTTTTGTGACCCAGTCTTATTTATTCACGCTATTCATGATCACCGAAATATGCATAAGTAGGCGAGGACAGCTTGTATTTATCATTTATAAATGACACGCTATACTGCATAAAGCTATGAACTGATGCAAAGCAGAGTGCGAGTATGGACATTGTACGAATAATACATATGTAAAGATACTTGCAATGATTTCTATTATTTATTTTAACCAATGTCTAATGTCCAAGATCCAGAATGTCCATGCTGCATTTTGTCGAGATAAACAGTTCGTGTATTTGCTTCAGTGTGACCAATAATGTAACGATAAAACACCAATTTTTCTTGCTTACTTTGATGGTGATATAATATTTAAAGGAAAGAAAACTACTCTCGTGAAGATTATCAAGACAGAGAGAGATAATTACCAACAATTGCCCTCTGCAGCTGGGCCGCACCATTTAAATCATGAGCTGTCTGCATTATTTATTGAGTTGAAAAAAGGAAAACAGTCTTAGAGCATCAAACCTGGTAACACTTACGCCCCCAACACTCATTTTCACTTTTAGTCGTTTGTTTGATACTATGTTATGTTTATTCGTGGTCGATCATAGTGCGCTATTGATTGAAAAATATGGGATTTGGTTGCACTAGTGACCTACATGTCACCTGCCACTTCTCCTCTCTCCTCATACATACCCCATATTCCAGAGCTACATGGCCATCCTGCCCAGGCAACGCCCGAAGGCCCCAACCTCACTAACCTGACCACTGCACGTCCCATGAGAATTAGGATAGCGTTCCTTAATCGTTGAGGGAAGCACTTTACATTTGAATATCAGTACTCTGCTGGCCTCCAAGCTAAACACATCTCTCTCTTTAATTTAGGCTTAGTTACATCTAAATTCGAAAGTTGAAGTCAGCCCATAAAATTAAAGTTTGTGTCTTCATTATCACAAGTGCATATCGTCTGCATTTGAACACCACTGATCACTATGCGACATTATGGCTTAACCTTGTGAATGGGGGTAAAATTCTGAGAACTATTTTAGACGCGTTGAGCGTCATCTTGCTGTTTTCGTGATATTTAAAAAATAAATGCATTATTTAACAGAGATAATACCCACCATTCACGTGAACATCGCCGTCTACTGAATGGTCTATCTGACCCATGGTCTCATTCACATAATATTGATGGCAATCAAATATATGAATGTGTTTTATAGACATGGTTAACATTGAGATTACGTCTAAAACGTCTAACCAAACTCTGCTTGTTGTCACTTACATTTATGGAACATGAGAAATGGCCCTAATTCTCATTTCTAAGCTCGATTAACATGCAACGCATAATTAGAATATTTGTATAATGTGTATCAAACACGCATTGCTCTACTAAGGTAGTTAGTTTCAGCAGGGCAATTATCCCAAAAGTGGTCACATTTTAAACAAGTGAAATTTAATGCAATAAGTGTTTAGGTATATTTGCGTGTACCCTTCGCGGAGTTGTTCATCAGTAACCTAGGAACTACATCTAAATGATTTACCTGCCAGCCTGGTCATCATGCACATGACACAACCCACAGCAAAACCAAATCAAGATCATTCGCATTACAGATAGTAAGTAATACAGTTAATAGATGTTCATTAAATATGTTAAAGCAATGCAGTCATCGTCA
>CM067356.1:74689745-74729211 GCA_034190875.2 Urechis unicinctus
GAGTTTACCAAGCTGTTCACTCATTCATCTTTATGAGATAGCATACACCCAATAATCGACCGTTCGATCAAACGCCATGGTCATTCAGACATTACAAATGTGTTTAACGACATGATATTATTGATCATACTAGAGTTATAGGATATTATGAATCGCTCAGACGTTACTGTCCAAAAGTTGATGGTTTGATGGGCCAGACAATGTCGTAAAGAATATTGCTAGCTACATTGCCGTTCCAAAAGCAACATCTGCCAGGCATCACACAATAAGCAACTACTCAGTCCCGTTGTATTAATCAATACGATTTGAGGCAGAAATTACCGTGCTGAAAATGCATCGATTGCTTAGCGCTTTTGGGAAAAGGGTGCTTAAAGATGGATAATTGCATCTCATTCCACCTTCAACGCAACACAAATACAACAGCTTATTTAACTACTACTGTTTATTTATTGCCATTGCCTGTTACCATTATCCAAATACTAATATTGATTAAAAAATCGATTAAATATACAAGCAGGAATTGTAGCGTGAGTGTAACATTACTGTGTGTGCCTTACCCAAAAAGTAATCATTTTATGCACCCAAACATTAGTTTCTATTCATTCAATTTAAACGAATTCTGATTTAATGACTGCAATATACCACGGAAGTCTTTAAGAATATTGATGATTGATATAGAGATATTCATATATATATATATATATATATATATATATATATATATATATATATATATATATATATATATATATATATATATATAGATATAGATATATATATATATATATATATATATATAAATATATCTAATATATATATATATATATATTTGTTATATTAAATATATATATACATATATACATATTATATATATATTATATATATAGAATATATATATATATATCTATATATATATATATATATATATATATATATATCTCTATATATATATATCTATATATATATATACATATATTTATATATATATGTATATATATATATATTTATATAAGATATATATATATGTAAATATATATACAAATATAATATATATATATATATATATATATATATATATATATATATATATATATATTTACCTATATATATGAATATATATATACTTGTGTGCTGTGCTGCTATACTAAACTTTCCAATGCTCATTCAGGCTGCTTAAGATTTACTATTCCATTTTGTTGCTAACGTCAACGAAATGTACATTAATCAGGTCAGCTGAAACCCCTCATCAGGCAGATTAAATGATCATTGCAAACTGACGGGCTCGCATAGAAGCCCCTAAGCAGCTGGCACAATTTATGCTCGTATACCTGACGTTAGGTCGATATAGCAGTTTAAATCAAAGTGTACAAATGTCGAAAATTTCTCAGTGCTAAGCTTGGCTTAAAAACACATTATACATTTCGAGTATTTGTGTGGGGTCCCCACTGGGATTATTGAGGTATCAGTCTGAATTTAGCTCACATATACCGTCCTCAAGATTATGGATTGGTCGTATGTTCTGATTATGACTGTGCTTCAACGTAAATTGGGTGCTTATTATACGTGCGAGTATACAGTTTTTAGGTGTCATTGTCCATTTCAGCCTGTATGGTATGTTCCTTTAGCCTTTGTTATTATTCATCATTATTGTGAGAATGATTATACCATCGGACTAGCTGCATTCAGAGCCATGTCGCTATAAAATTATAAAATTATTATGGTGCATCGGCATAGGATACATTGTTTCCATGGCGTATTTGCTTAACAATGGTTCAGCTGTTACTGCTGCACCGAATATAATAATATGCTCCGTAGCATAATACATGTATCTGACGTAAATCGTAGCCGTCTAACTAACGGGATACGGCTTTAGAAAGTCATCAGTAGAAAGGTAGTTATCGATTGATTCATGGTTAAAGCAAATATAATTCATGCATGGCTCAAGATGTTATTGATGAGTGATAATTGCTATTACACGAATTGGTAACGTATAATACCAGCAGTCATTGAGCATAGCATCAGTTTTGATATAGTAAAGGCTGGCGGATCCTTATATATGCATTACACACGCAGTTGATCGCTCATAGAATTATCGAATGCTGTTGTATTTCACAAGACGATCTACGAATATCGTAGGACGATTGTGCGCACTTTTGTATAATATTTGAGTGCTAACATAGCAAGGATAGCTTTGGGGGTATCATTGGACGATTTTGAGCTACCACAAATGAGTTACGGAACCTTATTATCCTGTCCATATCTTCTATCCCTTAGGACCGGCCAATAGTTTACAGTTTCTAGCACTGCATATAAAGGATAGCCATCGTTTCCGTTCAGCACTGCTGCGAGTAAATGTATCTCTAATCTCAATGATCAATAACGCACAGTGCAGAAAGGTTCGCAGCAGAATCTACCTTTATATATTTCATTATTTTGACTAAGCAGATCAGTTTTTTGATTGGCTGAAAGAATAGTATCTGCCACAAATCGGAGTAAGAATGGTCGGTTTCGTCTATATATAAGATATCTACATACGAGTGCTGCTATCCACATATTTATCAAGCAATGCAATGTGTCAAATATCCATTATAGCTATGCATTACGATGAAGTTTTTATAACATAAGCGACAGTTGAATAACAGTTACACTTCTCGTATTAACACAAAGGCGTATGCATTTCACCAGTATTATCATTAAGGTTTTGAGAAACGAAATTCGAAATTTGCAGATTCATGACAACGGTGGGTATTCGAAAGCCTACGGCACTATTTACACCTACTACATTGGTGGTTGATTGTCATAGCACACAGTTCAGGGTAATACAAAGGTTAATGCAAAAAAAATACAATAACAAATCCATATATGTAAGATATGTGATACAAAACAATGATGGGAATAAGTGTATTCCGGTGCATATCGCAAAACTTTGCGATGCATGTTGAACTTAAATTGATATGATTTTTCCCAAAAGAACATCGGTTACTGTTACCTAGATCAAAGATTGAGTATATTAATTAAGGAGAGCACTCACCAATGTATACTTTTTGCCTAGCTTTCAAGGAGGACCAGGAAATGTTCGGATTCTGACAACCATTGTGGTGCTGGGTATTAAGCACGGCCAGTGTGTTATCAGACAGGCATGTATTCCAATTAGGCTATAGGAACTCAGCGAACAGCAGACACGGTTTATATATAGGGTGACATAAAAAAGGTGGCGTCGGTTGAATGCTTGTTTGTCTACTGTACGGAAATATGTCGCGTGATGGTGTCAATTAATCAGACTTAGTGTTTCCCTCGTACGTTTTTATTAAATTGCATATGCAATATGCGCGCACAACTGCAGAATCTTAACTGAGGTAAGCCAGTTTTCATGGAACCCAGATAAATTCAAGATAAATATAAATGTATGGATATGAAATATAACATGAAGAAGTATTCGTCGCTTCCTGCAGGGCGATTACATCACAAGGTTAGTCGTTGGGCTTGTTCTTGATGCTCATAGAAGTTATAAACACATTTATATAACGATGCGGAGATGTGAAAAATAAATTAATAAAAATAGTTCAGTTTCTGGGCGTATCAGATAATAATATACGTAAAGTTTTATTTTAAGTAGATTGTCGCTATGCTGCCTCAGCAAGTCTGGTGTGTCAGGGACCACTGCAACACTGGATTGAGGGTTCATAAAACCCGAATTTTGTAAGACGGTAAACTCTGCAGATAATTGTGAGGGCTTATGTTGTTTTATTTCTCATTCTATCAGATAACATTCTCAGCTTTGAGACAAACGTGAAGCAGTGCATTATCCAATTACAGAGATAAGTGGTAGAAATACCACCAGATCCAGTGTGCTATCGGTAAATATGGCTAAATCTATGCTATGATTATCCTATAGGTTAATTATATCATCCAGTTAACGCGATTCTCATGACTTAGGTGGAACATTAAGGCGACCACAACTTGCTCGGCCCAGACCTGAAAGTTGGAACTAGAGTAATGTTAATTGCTGAATTAGGAGAGGTCAATCACTACTTCTAGTGCGGAAACCATTGTATTGATTTTGTCGAAAAGAAATGATGTGTATTTCTCTTAAATCGTCAAGGGAGAAAACAAATCGCCACATAATCGATTAATATGCAACGCATAATTAGAATATATGAATAATGTGTATCAAACACGCATTGCTCTACTCAGGTAGTTAGTTTCAACAGGGCAACTATCCCAAAAGTGGTCACATTTTAAACAAGTGAAATTTAATGCAATAAGTATTTAGGTATATTTGCGTGTACCCTTCGCTGAGTTGTTCATCAGTAATCTAGGAACTACATCTAAATGATTTACCTGCCAGCCTGGTCATCATGCATATGACACAACCCACAGCAAAACCAAATCAAGATCATTCGCATTACAGATAGTAAGTAAGTATACAGTTAATGGATGTTCATTAAATATGTTAAAGCAATGCAGTCATCGTCATAGGTTACAGTTAAATACAAACTCGTCGATGATAGGAGCGTTAAACCGCAACCATTGATTTCATATCACTTACATAGCGTCTCGAATCGAAAAGTTTCGGGGTTCTCTGTAAAGACATGACACCCAGCTAAACTTGCACACTCTTGATCCCTAAGGGTCGCCATCACTCCTCATGTTTTCTCTTGTTGTATCTTATCTACAAATCAAGATGTATCGTAGGGTTATTTATTGCATGTTGTTGAGTAATTATCGCCCCGGTAGATGACGTGGAATGGTCGGAGACAAACACTCCACTCAGATTTATGCGTTGTGTATAGCCTTTTTTCAATACCATTAAATAGGTTTTCTGGAACTTGGCTATCGGGCTTTGTTGTCTACGACATCTCGGGGTCACAGGAGGCTATATACGCATTGCCTCTACTTCTGAAATCTGTTTAAGTTAATTAGATGCAAAATTGGCTTACCTATGTGTCCCCCATAACAGCTATTATGACAATGTCTAAATAGATTGGCCATCGCATACAACCATACTGGGGATTCGCAGAACCAGCCCGCTCCTTCATTCGGCCTGATTTGTTTAACCTTCCATAACAGCTAGATTATAATTACTTTGGTGATTGCCATCTAGGATATCGTATATTAAATATGTTACCAGTTGTCGTGGAAACTGGGTGCACTATACAGATTTGCACGAAGGCTGCCTGTCGACTGACAATTACACATTTGAAATGACGCATGGCAAGAATATTACCTTTTGTAAACTCTTCGTATATGTATATATATATATATATATATATATAGATATATATATATATATATATATATATATATATATATATAAGTATATATATACATATATATATATAATATATATATATACAATATATATATATGCATTTATATATATGCATATATATATATAGATGGAGATATATATATATATATATATATTAGATGTATATGTATATAGGAATATATATATATTTATATAGATATAATATATATACAGATATATATACATATATATATACATATACCTATCCATATATGTATATACATATATATAAAATGTATATATATATGTATGGAGATATATGTATATATATATATATAGATATACATGTAAAGAGATAGAGATGTATATATATAGGTAGTATATATATAGAAATAGATATAGAGATATACATAGATATATCTCTATATATATATAGATTCTAGGGATCTCTCTCCTAGCTCTATATATATAGATATATCTCTCTATATATAGATAATATCTCTATATATATATATATCTCTATATATATATATATCTATATCTCTCTCTATATATATATATATATATATATATATACATTACCCGTCTCATCACTCAATTGTGCGGTGTATATGGTAATTATTAAAGCAATGGTAATGTTTAAAGATCCGATCATTCTACATACTATCAGTTAATACTATGTAATTCGTCTTTCTAAGTCCACATGTTTCTTGTTTTAAGAACAAAGAGTACAGAAACAATCGTTGTTTCCGGTGGTCATGCTAAATCTCTGGCGCTATTTCGTGCGTATATGTTGCCATCCATCACCATTAAGTACTCATGCCCAGGGTTCCTTGGAGATAAAAACCAAAAGCGAGCGGTTGTCTTTTAAACAATTAAGTTTTCTCTTGTCACGATTTGTATATCTTCTCGGACAACATGCAGATTTATGGGCTGCGGCATTAATTTAATTGAATCAACACTAGGTTGAAATCGAGTCCGACCTTCCGTGCTAACATTACCCAACTGTCCACGCGTTGGCATTAGGGAATTCTTGAATAATTAAGTGACCCCAAGAGGCCATACAAATGAGACCTGCTGGTTATTCGTGATGGAGATAGAAGTAAAAACAGATACCTAACTATGCCAGCATTACCACGTGAGGCGTGCCCGAGTGTGCCGAGTAGAATGCATGCTGCTTTGTTAGGCTGGAGCAATGTCTTCGAAAATGATCAATATTTTAAAATGGCGTCGATAATTGTCCATTTGGGACCCCACGGTAGAGTCCGTGTGCGCGTCTGTGTGTTTTTCAATATGAGTTGAAAGATCCAAATGAAATGTTTTCAATTGCTGAGCTTGCCAACATTTACATTGCCTAGAGTGGCTGATACCTTTGACACAACCTGCATAAATAAACGTGGAAGATAAATGAATGAGCGACGTTGCATGGAAAGTCTTGATTTGAATGAATGTATTTTGTGTCAGTGATAGTAGTCTCTTCCATTTATGTAATGCATACTGCATCAGGTGGCTGTGTTTGCCCAGATTCAGAATTGACGAAATCACGTATAACGATGAAGATATTTAGATTACATTCAGTTGGTTTATTTTCCCAAATAGTATCATGTAATTCGTTTATTCATTTGGTGCAAGTCTTCAGACTTTGAGCGAGACGATGCTGAATTTGTGATAGATAACGGTAGTTGCTAGTTCATCATCGTTATCATCACCCACTTGCTGGAAGTAATGATATTGGTGCTACATAACATGAGCGTGCATGAATAAGCAACCCCAAAGGAAAAGAATCATCTTTTTTGCACACCAAAAGTGAGAACCACCTTATATACGTTATAGCACCAATGACAGATATACATGTGGATCTGTAGCACTGGCGATGAATTCTTTAAAACATGTTTTTATCTGCAGTCGGTTCCCTCCGATGGCCAAGCGCAATAATAAAGGCGGCTTCGCAAAGCTTTGGAAGCAGTTATTAAGAAATCTGTTCTAGCATTAATTGCCATTGGGCTTTCTTCATGACAATCGAAACCTATTCATCACGAAGACGTGTTTAACAACCTATATCGAGTGACGCGTAATGCATGCCGTGCTAACTACCATGAGGTTTAATATTGATGTATGTACTAAAGGTGGATTCAATTTAATTTCTTTGACGTGACTGCCCAGACTTTCTTCATGACAATCGAAACCTATTCATCACGCAATACGTGTTTAACAACCTATAACGAACGCCACATATGATCGAATGACGCGGTCATTCTACATACTATCAGTTAATACTATGTAATTCGTCTTTCTAAGTCCACATGTTGCTTGTTTTAAGAACAAAGAGTACAGAAACATTGCTGTTTCCGGTAGTCATGCTCAATCTCCGGCGCTATTTCGTGCGTATATGTTACCATCCATCTCCATTAAGTTCTCATGACCAGGGTTCCTTGGAGATAAAAACCAAAAGCGAGCGGTTGTCTTTTACACAATTAAGTTTTCGCTCGTCGCGATATGTATATCTTCTCGGACAACGTGCAGATTTATGGGCTGCGGCATTAATTTAATTGAAACAACACTAGGTTGAAATCGAGTCCGACCTTCCGTGCTAACATTACCCAGCTGTCCACGCGTTGGCATTAGGGAATTCTTGAATAATTAAGTGACCCCAAGAGGCCATACAAATGAGACCTGCTGGTTATTCGTGATGGAGATAGAAGTAAAAAACAGATACCTAACTATGCCAGCATTACCACGTGAGGCGTGCCCGAGTGTGCCGAGTAGAATGCATGCTGCTTTGTTAGGCTGGAGCAATGTCTTCGAAAATGATCAATATTTTAAAATGGCGTCGATAATTGTCCATTTGGGACCCCACGGTAGAGTCCGTGTGCGCGTCTGTGTGTTTTCAATATGAGTTGAAAGATCCAAATGAAATGTTTTCAATTGCTGAGCTTGCCAACATTTACATTGCCTAGAGTGGCTGATACCTTTGACACAACCTGCATAAATAAACGTGGAAGATAAATGAATGAGCGACGTTGCATGGAAAGTCTTGATTTGAATGAATGTATTTTGTGTCAGTGATAGTAGTCTCTTCCATTTATGTAATGCATACTGCATCAGGTGGCTGTGTTTGCCCAGATTCAGAATTGACGAAATCACGTATAACGATGAAGATATATTTAGATTACATTCAGTTGGTTTATTTTCCCAAATAGTATCATGTAATTCGTTTATTCATTTGGTGCAAGTCTTCAGACTTTGAGCGAGACGATGCTGAATTTGTGATAGATAACGGTAGTTGCTAGTTCATCATCGTTATCATCACCAACTTGCTGGAAGTAATGATATTGGTGCTACATAACATGAGCGTGCATGAATAAGCAACCCCAAAGGAAAAGAATCATCTTTTTTGCACACCAAAAGTGAGAACCACCTTATATACGTTATAGCACCAATGACAGATATACATGTGGATCTGTAGCACTGGCGATGAATTCTTTAAAACATGTTTTTATCTGCAGTCGGTTCCCTCCGATGGCCAAGCGCAATAATAAAGGCGGCTTCGCAAAGCTTTGGAAGCAGTTATTAAGAAATCTGTTCTAGCATTAATTGCCATTGGGCTTTCTTCATGACAATCGAAACCTATTCATCACGAAGACGTGTTTAACAACCTATATCGAGTGACGCGTAATGCATGCCGTGCTAACTACCATGAGGTTTAATATTGATGTATGTACTAAAGGTGGATTCAATTTAATTTCTTTGACGTGACTGCCCAGACTTTCTTCATGACAATCGAAACCTATTCATCACGCAATACGTGTTTAACAACCTATAACGAACGCCACATATGATCGAATGACGCGGTCATTCTACATACTATCAGTTAATACTATGTAATTCGTCTTTCTAAGTCCACATGTTGCTTGTTTTAAGAACAAAGAGTACAGAAACATTGCTGTTTCCGGTAGTCATGCTCAATCTCCGGCGCTATTTCGTGCGTATATGTTACCATCCATCTCCATTAAGTTCTCATGACCAGGGTTCCTTGGAGATAAAAACCAAAAGCGAGCGGTTGTCTTTTACACAATTAAGTTTTCGCTCGTCGCGATATGTATATCTTCTCGGACAACGTGCAGATTTATGGGCTGCGGCATTAATTTAATTGAAACAACACTAGGTTGAAATCGAGTCCGACCTTCCGTGCCAACATTACCCAGCTGTCCACGCGTTGGCATTAGGGAATTCTTGAATAATTAAGTGACCCCAAGAGGCCATACAAATGAGACCTGCTGGTTATTCGTGATGGAGATAGAAGTAAAAACAGATACCTAACTATGCCAGCATTACCACGTGAGGCGTGCCCGAGTGTGCCGAGTAGAATGCATGCTGCTTTGTTAGGCTGGAGCAATGTCTTCGAAAATGATCAATATTTTAAAATGGCGTCGATAATTGTCCATTTGGGACCCCACGGTAGAGTCCGTGTGCGCGTCTGTTTGTTTTCAATATGAGTTGAAAGATCCAAATGAAATGTTTTCAATTGCTGAGCTTGCCAACATTTACATTGCCTAGAGTGGCTGATACCTTTGACACAACCTGCATAAATAAACGTGGAAGATAAATGAATGAGCGACGTTGCATGGAAAGTCTTGATTTGAATGAATGTATTTTGTGTCAGTGATAGTAGTCTCTTCCATTTATGTAATGCATACTGCATCAGGTGGCTGTGTTTGCCCAGATTCAGAATTGACGAAATCACGTATAACGATGAAGATATTTAGATTACATTCAGTTGGTTTATTTTCCCAAATAGTATCATGTAATTCGTTTATTCATTTGGTGCAAGTCTTCAGACTTTGAGCGAGACGATGCTGAATTTGTGATAGATAACGGTAGTTGCTAGTTCATCATCGTTATCATCACCAACTTGCTGGAAGTAATGATATTGGTGCTACATAACATGAGCGTGCATGAATAAGCAACCCCAAAGGAAAAGAATCATCTTTTTTGCACACCAAAAGTGAGAACCACCTTATATACGTTATAGCACCAATGACAGATATACATGTGGATCTGTAGCACTGGCGATGAATTCTTTAAAACATGTTTTTTATCTGCAGTCGGTTCCCTCCGATGGCCAAGCGCAATAATAAAGGCGGCTTCGCAAAGCTTTGGAAGCAGTTATTAAGAAATCTGTTCTAGCATTAATTGCCATTGGGCTTTCTTCATGACAATCGAAACCTATTCATCACGAAGACGTGTTTAACAACCTATATCGAGTGACGCGTAATGCATGCCGTGCTAACTACCATGAGGTTTAATATTGATGTATGTACTAAAGGTGGATTCAATTTAATTTCTTTGACGTGACTGCCCAGACTTTCTTCATGACAATCGAAACCTATTCATCACGCAATACGTGTTTAACAACCTATAACGAACGCCACATATGATCGAATGACGCGGTCATTCTACATACTATCAGTTAATACTATGTAATTCGTCTTTCTAAGTCCACATGTTGCTTGTTTTAAGAACAAAGAGTACAGAAACATTGCTGTTTCCGGTAGTCATGCTCAATCTCCGGCGCTATTTCGTGCGTATATGTTACCATCCATCTCCATTAAGTTCTCATGACCAGGGTTCCTTGGAGATAAAAACCAAAAGCGAGCGGTTGTCTTTTACACAATAAGTTTCGCTCGTCGCGATATGTATATCTTCTCGGACAACGTGCAGATTTATGGGCTGCGGCATTAATTTAATTGAAACAACACTAGGTTGAAATCGAGTCCGACCTTCCGTGCCAACATTACCCAGCTGTCCACGCGTTGGCATTAGGGAATTCTTGAATAATTAAGTGACCCCAAGAGGCCATACAAATGAGACCTGCTGGTTATTCGTGATGGAGATAGAAGTAAAAACAGATACCTAACTATGCCAGCATTACCACGTGAGGCGTGCCCGAGTGTGCCGAGTAGAATGCATGCTGCTTTGTTAGGCTGGAGCAATGTCTTCGAAAATGATCAATATTTTAAAATGGCGTCGATAATTGTCCATTTGGGACCCCACGGTAGAGTCCGTGTGCGCGTCTGTTTGTTTTCAATATGAGTTGAAAGATCCAAATGAAATGTTTTCAATTGCTGAGCTTGCCAACATTTACATTGCCTAGAGTGGCTGATACCTTTGACACAACCTGCATAAATAAACGTGGAAGATAAATGAATGAGCGACGTTGCATGGAAAGTCTTGATTTGAATGAATGTATTTTGTGTCAGTGATAGTAGTCTCTTCCATTTATGTAATGCATACTGCATCAGGTGGCTGTGTTTGCCCAGATTCAGAATTGACGAAATCACGTATAACGATGAAGATATTTAGATTACATTCAGTTGGTTTATTTTCCCAAATAGTATCATGTAATTCGTTTATTCATTTGGTGCAAGTCTTCAGACTTTGAGCGAGACGATGCTGAATTTGTGATAGATAACGGTAGTTGCTAGTTCATCATCGTTATCATCACCAACTTGCTGGAAGTAATGATATTGGTGCTACATAACATGAGCGTGCATGAATAAGCAACCCCAAAGGAAAAGAATCATCTTTTTTGCACACCAAAAGTGAGAACCACCTTATATACGTTATAGCACCAATGACAGATATACATGTGGATCTGTAGCACTGGCGATGAATTCTTTAAAACATGTTTTTATCTGCAGTCGGTTCCCTCCGATGGCCAAGCGCAATAATAAAGGCGGCTTTGCAAAGCTTTGGAAGCAGTTATTAAGAAATCTGTTCTAGCATTAATTGCCATTGGGCTTTCTTCATGACAATCGAAACCTATTCATCACGAAGACGTGTTTAACAACCTATATCGAGTGACGCGTAATGCATGCCGTGCTAACTACCATGAGGTTTAATATTGATGTATGTACTAAAGGTGGATTCAATTTAATTTCTTTGACGTGACTGCCCAGACTTTCTTCATGACAATCGAAACCTATTCATCACGCAATACGTGTTTAACAACCTATAACGAACGCCACATATGATCGAATGACGCGAAATGCATGCCGTGCTAATATTGATGTATGTAGGAAAGCTGGATTTAATTCAATTTCTTGGACGTGACTGCCCAGAAATGGTCTTAGGGACGAGACTCTGTTGGAACTTTGTTAATGTCCTTTTGTCAGGGAAATACGCCACAAAGGTACATCATAACCATGTCTGTTCTGTAATACACGCATCCCCTATTGAAATCTAAGTTTCTGCCACAAATGGATGCATCATGTTGCGTCAGTGAAATTTCGAAATTGCAAATATTTACCAGCACATATAATATTGTGGCAAATAGTGTCTGCAAGGAATACCCTTTTCCATCTTTACTTGAGTGACCTTGCACAAAAAAGCGACCCAGCCACTAATATATTATTCTTCGATCGGTTAGCATGATTAATCCTGAGAGCAAAAGGCTGCTGCTGTGTATGGTTTGTCACAGCGGCTAGAACAATAAGTTGCTGACATGTGTGGGTATCATTGTGACGATCTAGTGATAATTCCACTGGGAAAATGTGGTGCTGTCAGCATCAGATATGAAACCCTGGCAACAGTGGTCGGCTACTGTGGATTAATCTAGTAAATAGACGGCATTGATGGAGAGATGCATGCTCTACAATTATAACGAGCTTCTTAGAAGTTAAACACTGCAATGGAAGTGTCAATGGTACTTTAATTTAGTGGTGCATACTTGATATATACCCGTATTGTGTGACCTATTTTTATTGATGTATCATCATATATATGTAGATCGTCATATATATGCAGTCATAGTATATGATATGTTGTCTTGTGTCAAACAAGCGGATGATACCGCTCTACAGTCACTAGTGGGTGGATATCTTGCTGCCGTAATTGGCATTGGTCTGTATTGTGAACCGTTAAGATTAGCTATCATAGCTTGTCATATCCAACCATACCAACTGCTCCACGGGATATCTGGCAAATCCACTGTTTCATTCAAACTGCTTACGTCAACGAAATCTACATTGATTAGGTTATCTTATTCCGGAAGATGAACGTATTGTGGGGCGAACACCGACGCGTGAGGACCTCGTAAAGACACAGCAAAGCAACTGGCAGCGGTATTTCGGAGATACCCCATCTGAGCAAATAGATGTGGCACTCGGGATTACCATACTGTTCCTATACGTACGTTTTCGTTATTTATCATGCGATTCTCTCACGTGCCCCTGATTGAACGTAGATACGTACAAACACATTGATATGCACTTATTTGTATTTCTTGTATTGTCACATGCCTGTCAATATATGGCCTCGTGTAAATTAGAGAGAATTCAATATCATTTGTATAAATGTGTCATTTTCAGAAAGTAACTGTTTATATCATCGCAATGATTTTGTAATTGGTTAATCATTAAATATACATATATACGGACAATGTTTTAACATGCGATGTGTGTTCGCTCGACAGTATGTATTATTTTGCCTTAATCTTGAACTCACAGAATAAGGGTACTGAGATGCTTGTTATTATGATAGAAGGATGAGTTATTCTGTACCATCGTGGAACATCACTGCATGATTTATGACATCTCAAATATATATCTTCAATCAACGAAATAACCATTATTTATGTGTCTCACCAGGTTGATTTATATCACTACAAAACTGAAGATAAATTGTATACACAATAAGCAGTGTTTCGCTTTATTCCATTACAACGAGCTTCTCAGACGGTAAACATTACACTACTAGTGTTCCTGAGGTCATCATGTGCAATCCTTGACCTGTCACCGAAAACTGCCATGCAAGTGAAGTATCGGAACATATCCAACAACGATATAACCTGGACAAAAATGTCACTACTGGTAAACGAGTAATCAAGCAGGAAGGTTATCTCGGAACGTCACCCTTCTGAACGCGAATTATCAACTAACGGCAAGTCGTAATTGTTTACCATTTGCTAAACACTCCAGTGTCATCTTATCATCGAAATACACAACTAACAAAAGTTATGATACACCGATTAATCTTGTTGCTTATTATTATCCAGCAATTTACATTTATCATTATTGAATTAATTGCAACAGTTTCCTTGAGAGCTTGTTTATTGCATCCCATGCATTGTATATGATAAGGGGGGCATAATTTCATTACAGATGGAAAATAGCAGATTGTCAAAACCAACCCTTGTAACACATTGCAGCGGAACATATTTTTATTACAGATGCAAAGTAGTGTTTTGCTACACAAACATTAAAAGCGAGTTCTATCACGAAAATACTGCATATTCCTGCGCTAAGTCTAACAGTCCTTCATACCTATCCCCTTAACAGGTACCTACTGATGCAGCTATTGGCAGCAAACTCGTGGTATACACCAAAATTCAAGGCAGACTGTGTTGATCAGTGATATGTGGCGGTCAAAGCAACACGCTACATACTATAATACGACTGTTGTATAAAAAAGTGGATACTGTGCATGGGACAGTTAAACTTTTGATTGCAACAAACCAGTTAATGTGGATGCTCATTTATCTTCATATACACCAGGTTGGTGATTGCATCACAGCCAAAGGCAATGAAAGGGTGAGTCAAACTGCCGGTTTAAATTTGTATGTGCTGTTGAATCTGGATGGTTGGTCTCGACGGATAGTTACATCCACTCAGGAATTAACTCATCGCGGAAACATAGAACCAGCAAAGCAATACCCAGGTTTTATTTTGCGGATGTTTTGCAGCCAACATAGAAGAGCACGTGTTTGCCTTCGCCAAACTTTGAATGGAGCGGTAATTATGCGTTCATGATTTACGCAGGAAGATGGACCATGGACGCACGTGGCACAAGGACGTTTACAGCTAACATGCCAGCATTCACACTAATGCCAAAATCAATTACAGTAGTAAGATGCATAATCAAGTTGAAAATGAGAGCCAAATCTTACATAAATCATTAGAATTATTATCATAAACAGTTGACGTATAAATAACATAAATATGGTGGTATATGGCGACATTGCAACAAAGGGCATTGCAATACAGTCTTCCGAAAATATACCAAATATCTTTCAATCCATAATAAAAAATCACAGTTACCACGAGAACTTCTTTTTGCCTGCTTCGACATGCTTGTCATTTTTGCAGCTTATTAATCAATCACTTCTGTCGCTTAAATTATTTCAGTGGTAGGAAATTCGACTCTATAGTCTGTTAATTAGCTCTAACAAGACATGAAACATTGTCATGATTCTCGAATTCTCTCTTATGCTGCTACCTGCCGCTGTCAGCTATTCATACTACAGCTACAGCCTTGTCGTGCTTATTGATGCGACAATTCGCAGAGCAGGATATATACTTGTCTATATGTGAGCATATAACATTATTTTTCACCAAAACGATGAAGACGGCTTAATAAGCGGTGACAAATATGCGTCTGTGAACTTAACGTTTGTCACAATTTAGTAAATGATTGCTTTACATTGGAAATTATAACACAAAGGTTTTGCTGCAATCAAAATTAAATTGCATACGAGGAACACCTTATCCTTAATGGCGCAACAAAAACAAATGAGACGAATAACCGACAGATAACGACAATATTCCATGCTAATGATCATTGACTAGCTTTGAGGCTATGATCGTCGATGACAGATTTTCAATGAATAGCTTGATGACAGTCTAAACTTTAAGAAAAGCTATGCCACATGGTAATAAGCGCTTAGCTAATTATTCATTATCCCCGAGGATTAATAAACGGATTTACCACAATGGAAAATAGCAGAAGTCTATGGGGCGGTTAATAATCAGGAAACTATTGAACGGTTATACAATCAGATCGCCAGCAAATAATGCTGCGAAGCTTGCGCTTCCACGTAAATACATATTTTACCTGTGAGTGTACCGTCTGCTTGGTCGATGCTAACAACGGACAATATGCATTTGGGAGGATGTTTAGCAAATACACTCTGACAGCACCATGCTTCGTAGGGAAAACAAGATAGGAAATATGGGAAACACATAAGCAGACTGATAAGATATTGGACATCACCGGCTACTGCTCGATGTGAGGTTGTGAACGATCTGCAATTCTGGACCCGCCTCAAAAATTGAAATGCTTCAGGGTTCTCAACCAAGACGTAATAGCGAGATGGACCCATCTCTGAACCTCCAGGGCCACAATCACTGCTCACGGCGACTCACACTTTTTATCAACTGTTGTCTGGTATTGTAATATCAAGATATAACGTCACACTATGTAACGCCCGTTGCAGAGAAAAGATCAACCTGGTGTTGTGATAATTAATTAGAGGATTCTGCTCCACAGTCGATCGTGGTTCGATATCCGACCGGTGTAAATGGTAATAGCTGTTAAGCATAGCTATCATAGATTGTCATATGCAACCATATCCAATGTTCCATTGCAAATACTGTAAATGAAATTGTGTAGTTTCGTTCTGAATCCTATCGTCAACGAAATCTAGATTAATTAGGTGGGATGGATCCCTTGATCTAGAGATAAGCGTGTTGTGGTGCGATCAGCGACGTGGGGGCCTCAGATAAACTACATGAGGCAAACATATTCGGTCATGAGAATGTGTTAGAATGGTAGTTAAAAGCATTGCTTTTTCGTAACAGGATGACTTCAAACAGATAAATATTTGCCTGTGTTTCTATAACATCCATGCGTCACTGCCGCTGTAGGATCCCACAGCCACTTGGTCTCTCAAAAGCAGTTTATTTAAAGTATGGGTTAACACACATGTGAGCCGGGCATATCTTAATGTGCTGACTATTACTATCAACACCACTGTATTATGCTTGTGGCCTGCATTTTGTATAGTTTTTACCACAATTATTACGGTACCTTGCAAAGTAAAGTAGTGAGCATATATAAGTCGTACAACATGAATGTAAGGCTTCAGCGATACTATGAAACGAGGGTTTGCTTACGCTAACGGTTGCGTTTTAAAAACATCAGAAATGATCAGTCAGGCATCGATAATTGTTCCTTTGAAAGGGTGTAATTCTCTGGCAACGATCACCACATCTTGTTACACACCAATCCTGATCTACCCCATAGGCGCGGAATATTGTTGAGGAATACGTGATTCTATACATTGCCATGACTTCTCGAACAATAAAGCCCAATATATTGCCAGTGGGCCCCAAACGTTTATGTTATAGAGCAACATGTTCGGCCGAGTAGGGATCTAGTTGGATTAAGCTTACAACCGTTGATAGTTTGACGTGCCCGGCAATGTCGTAAATTGACATAAGAAGAATATTATCGGTTACATTGCCTTTCCACAAGCTACATCGTCCAGGCAACACACAATAAGCAACTACTTAGTCCCTTTGTATTAATCAATACAATTTGAGGCAGAAGAAATTTTAGTGCTGTAATCGTATCGATTGTTTGCGCTTTTAGGAGAAAGGATATTTGCAGATAGATAATCGCAGTGTATTGCCACTGTTTGTTAACCGAACATCCAATATTTAACACGATTGTTTAATGTTCGAGGTTAATCGAAAAATTGCAATAATGTTCCACTGCCGTTTCTAAGAACGAGCGTGTGTCTTAATTCACGCAGATCTTCATAATTATACAGTTTCTGCTGGCAAACATTTTCATTAATAAGCATTTGAGGCGGACTAGAATCCACTCAATGATTGACATAATATTTGTGATATATTCTCTTCCTCTCATCACTGCTATACAAATGTACGGATTCAAGCCACATATGTTGTAGCAATATCACACCTGGTGCAGTGATAGTCATCTATACTTAGCTAGACATATGTGAACGAATATATTCCTCTTTGAACGAAAGCGAAATGGATCTGTTTTCTTTGTATACAAGTCATCCCCAGTCGCAGACTGCTCAATATCTTACATCCATTCATGGATTTATTCTGCGACGGTAGCTGAAATCTCAAAGCCACGGGGCACAAAATATCATACCACCCGTCATTGTGTTAAACTAATAAAGATGGCTCAATCATTATCCGTGGCTATATGCAGTGATTAGGAATATTGAATAAAGGCCAATACTGGCAGATTATTAGGAAGCGATGCTCTTAACATTGATTATATTATCCACGAAATATAACAGCAGTATGATTATTCTTATAATAGATGTCAAGCACAAAATTATGACAAGTACACTGTAAACACGACAAAAAAATACGTACGTGTATAAGCATGCCTTCCAGTTTGGATAGGTCTGAATGTTATCGCTTTGCAGCACTCTAAAAACAAGAGATTACTAACGTTGTTTATTGATATTTTTGATTTTTAACAGTGCAATAACAGTATGGCCACCTCGGGTACCGCTCAGAAAAAGCCCGACGGTAAGATATCGGTTTTATCATGTATTATGCATTATCATGCTTTTCCAAACAACCGTGAAATCAACTTCATAAGAACCCCGTGATTAGCTCTCTTTTTGGCTCAAGCTTGATTTAACACTAACTAAGTTTTACACTCCTGCACTACGCAAATCGTGCAGATAAATAACACTTGGTGCTGCTGTGGTTGCTTAACAGATTAACGTTTTGTTTTGGCTAAATGAAACGAATCTGCCACCAGTAAAAGTAAGAATATTACGCGTTTGCTATATGCAAGACATAGACATTAGAGCCCTGCTACCTGGAGACGTATAAAGCAATATAATGTGATAAACATCCATTCAAGGCTTTTGCACGACCAGAGATCATTCGCATAAACACCAGGTCAAGAATGTTAGCAGCAGTCACTTTTGCATTAATGCATATATAAAGCGCCATAACCAGCAATTCCAGGTAGAGATGGTGAATCAAATACGATTATTTTAACTACAGGTCTTAAAAAACAACAAGAACATATATATTTGGATAATTGTTTGCGTCGCATAAAAGATATATTCAGATGCAACAAACTCGCCTCGTTTGATGATATTTCTGATTCGTGATGCAACAATGACAATGTGTATTTGCTATGAAAGGCACGAATGTTATTTAACTGGACATATACCAAGGAATGTTAATCTAGATATCCCACAGGACATTCCGCTACTGATAAGCAGTAACTACCTGGTAGGCTGTATCAAACAAAGGGTCAAATGATTTATTAGTATTACTTTGTGCATGTAAGTACTGGTTATCTGTTCAGTGGACTCTCTTTTTGTTCAACTTTGAATTGCACTTGCATTGTTTAGCCAATTGTATGCTATATGTAAACTGCTACAAAAATAATTCTACAGATCACGCTTTAAGAATGTTCCTTGAATGCAAGCTATGGTTTTTCTACGGTGTTATCCATAGCCGACCGATATGTCACGTAAGTAATAAATGTCACGTTGCTTATACTATTTACAATGAAATTCCTATACTCTGGTAAGGACCACTACCTACACATCTAGTTGCACACAAATCCTGATCTACCTCATAAGCGCGGAATATTGTTGAGGAATAGGTGATTCCGCAAGTTGCAGTACCGTCTCGAACGATAGCATCGAGTAGAATGTTAGTACGAGTTGAGATGTGGTTGGATTCAGCCTACAAACGTTGATGGTTTGCTGTGCCAGGCATTATTCTGAATAGTGCGTCAATGTAGGGATAAGGCAGGATGGCATAACTATAATTATCCTAAGAAGCTAAGCGGCAACACACACAAAAGGAGCTGTCGGTATCGATTCGAGGACAGCAACAGTTTTAGAGTTCTAAACAAGGGTATGATTCATGCCTCAGTCAATTACATTATTACGTCACTCATCATTACTGTCACCTTGTTGCTCTTGATTGTGACAGCATTATGTTCATGGGCCTTGGATGTATTAAGTTGATTTCAATAACCAATCGGCTTCATTCAATAGTATATTTCGTACCTGTAAATCGTAGCAAATGTTTAATGTTGCATGTACATATCATATAAAAGGATCCTGCAAATATTATTGAAAATCAACAGCGCTGTGTGCATACTTCACCGGCGTTGAGTTTAATGGATTGATGTACTCATTACCTCATTCTATAAACGCTTGGCTGTAACGAAATGCGACCACTCATCAAAAAGTTTATTATCTAATAGTCCCAGCACCATCTGTCAGTATTTTCAACCACGCAAACAAATAGCATCAACGTGAATTACTCGTTATTTCATAGCGTTGGAAGATGATCTTGCTATAAACACATCAAAGAGTGAACGTTCAAGGTTAGTCTAGGAAAGAAGATTGCCTAGCCGATGTTAAGCAACAATTGATGAAGCAAAATTCTGATAACAGGCTGCATAGCTACCGTATTGATTATCGTCCAAGCAGACAGAACACACTTTAGCGACACCCAAATGACACATTGCGGCCGATAAGCTTAGAACGGAGCAGTCCAACCGTTTCTCAGTTGACACCTATACCCGACAATCCTTAACAACTTAACTATGATCTATTCGATGACAGGTCGGTGATGACTGACGATCAATCACCTGTGTTGGATAACAATATAGCCAAACACATTACTAGCAGATAAAGAAAAGCACATGCGAATACTGGAATGTCGTCACCTGCCAAAACACGTCGCATCACAAATTATCTACATGTATCCATCGATTGCTATGGTTTGAGTCTACAACATACGTTCTCTATAATGCCAGATCATGGACTCAATTTATTAAGCAAATCATCGCGCCATATTACCCACAGGGTGGTCCCTCTAGTCCCTGCCACTTACCACAATTTGCTTATGACACTGGCTGGTTAGAAGAATACTACCTCTTATATATTTTGGGGACAGGTTTCAAATTAAAAGATATATCAATACCCGGCCAGCAATATTTTCGTATTTGAGATTAAATGTTAATAAGGTAATAAGAATCTGTTATGAACGCGATATATATTTCCCATCCTCTACTCTCCGCCTATTAAGATTGTAGCATGCCATCTCGCTGGTTGCTAATGTTTCTTTGCTATTACATGCTTTACATGTGAGAATCATCCAGCGAAGCACAATAAATAACACTTTGGAAGAAACCCGATAAAGTCTCAGACATTGACAAATCGCTCATGCTAAGGCTGGACATAATAGCAAGATTGATACGACAGGCCATTTGCTTCAAAAGTATTAGGCGAAAAGCTATTGAACGGTAGACGGAGAGCATTGACGAAATACAACATCAAGCTGATTAAGTCAGGCATTGTTCGGAAGTTAAATCCTCCATTTTCAGTATTCTCTGACTGTTAAACTAATTTGACATTTAACATGCACGTAGACACATATACATGAATACTAAGTCAGTTATCCAGGACCAAACGTATGGACGCTTCATATTAGCAAAGTCCTTATCATTCGTTAAGAAATGTATCCGTCGGCCCCTGTTACGTTATCATGGCCTCCTAAATATCCATCAGACGCGTGAAAATAAATGTGAGCGCACGTTTACCGGACATGGCGTCTAGATAGAAACAGCGTGAGACTTTCGAAAGGCAAGAGAGAATACTCGTCATCATTCTATTCATATTATATTCTTTCGAGGCAATTTATTCCAGTACACTTTTCATATCAGTTCAGCGTAAAAAAGGAAAAGTAAGCGAATATGAGCGGCGTGAATTGCCGCGATACCTGAAACGCAATTGCAGAGCAGTTACCGTCAAGGCAGTTGATTTGACAATGTGAGTCGACAATGGTGTTTACAGCCAAGGCCCTTGGAGATTATGTATGATTATAACCGTCCTCCGCTACTGCAATTTCATTTTAACAAAAGCACAAAGCAGCATCAATTCTGATAATGAAATCTTAGAATTACATGGAATCAAGTAAATTGCTGGCGTTTTACGTCAAATCCAAAATCGAGGTGACACATTGGCGTTGATGTATGAGGATGCCCATGGTACAGCAACCCTAGTTACCATCATCCCATTAATACAGGTAAGGTACCAATAGCGAATTACGAACCATCCTGTGCTTTTGCGTTCTATGATAAATGAGTCTGTAAAGGCCACAACACCTATGCCGATGCAAATAAAGTCTAATTCAAATTAGAATTATTATGCAAGCACACTTAGAGAATTAAACTGCATAACAATTACCTCCCTTCTTTGCATTTTCAGGAATAATTCATCTGTACGCAGATTCTGACAACGTCTGACTTGCCGAGACCATACTTGCGGCTTCCAATCGTTGGATTGATTCGCATTGTGCTTGGTATCGTTACTAGCCAAACACTTTCAGGCGAACACCGTCAATCAATGTAGGCTTCTGATAATTATATATGTCCTTGACTAATTAATTAGTATTGAAAGCAGTTATAATGTATTTTGGACGCCACAAATACTGCCATGACTATAATCCAACTAGTCATGAAAAATTAATTTTTATCGAACCTCAGTACCGTATGAAGCAACTGTGCTTAATGTCATAAGGTCCTGATTGTAATATTAGTCGTATTTTGTATAAGTATCTGAGCACTGTAGTGTTAACGCGGTGATATATAGGTGCAGGGCCGTAAAAATTACTAAGATGAAGCATCTGGAAATTCTGCGATCTATGTACAATTATCATTTTTTTTCTACCGTGAGTCGTCATAGATAATCAATTGGATCGTATGAACGAGTAATGCAGATTGCATCAGAATTATCTATATGGCTTATAAGCAATGTATAGCATCAATGGAATGTGGGTTTATCAAGTTGAAGAGGGTTAATTACGCAAATTATCGCTCTGATTCTAGAACAATGATACATACAGTAGCGGTTCGAACTATCCATACCATCAGGTGGTTTGACGAAGAAGACATGCTTTGCAACATCGGTGGGTGTATTTGATGTTTTGTTGTAGCGATGCAGCCAGCAAGTAAACCACTTGCTAGCGGAGTGGTGCAATTGAGTGATACGTCACTCGGACAGAGATACAAGGATAGCGTTATGTACCTGCAATCGTTTAGGACAGCAGCATTAACATACGTCTGATGTGGATCCGATACAACAATAACTAGCGATTTGTTAATGATGTTGTTCTAATATCATCAGCACAGTCAGTAGTCCACCCATATAATTGTGGCAGTGGACTGAAATGTTTAGTTCATGGAACCGCTAAGAAGCATGTACAAGATCCGTGCATCACATCCTATGCATCAACACATTTAGCTAATGTACCGACTGACATGGTTAACATGATAACAAGCTCACCTGTGGTACGGTAATTACTCTAACAGAATATGTATGTCAGCCTAGCGATAGGTTATGTATTCATTAGGTCTGGTATAGGTAGTTTTACGTGGAATTTAGTTCATCATTAATGTAAATTATTGCCTTGAAGCCTTGGATAACATTAATTATATTACCTTAGTGGAAGCCGCCGCTGCAATCTCTTGGGATACAGTTGTATTAAGTAGATTAACAGGATGGCATCTTGTCACATCAAAGTAGTTTATGCGACTGCCAGTGACCCAAAGGTGATCAAGTAAGACCTGGGCGCAGTGAAGCTATCTCTGCCTGTAGAGCGGTGCTACGTTGAATGTTGTTGTCATATTATATTGCATCATAGGGGACTGCACCGGGATTTCCATTGCTAGAATCTGCCATGTTAGCATGTTAATTACATGTTTGACGTATGTATGAATGTATGCATATATGTATGTATGTATGTGTGTATGTATGTATGGATGTATGTATGTATGTATGTATGTATGTATGTATGTATGTATGTATGTATGTATGTATGTATGTATGTATGTATGTATGTATGTATGTATGTATGTATGTATGTATGTATGTATGTATGTATGTATGTATGTATGTATGTATGTATGTATGTATGTATGTATGTATGTATGTATGTATGTATGTATGTATGTATGTATGTATGTATGTATGTATGTATGTATGTATGTATGTATGTATGTATGTATGTATGTATGTATGTATGTATGCGTACATTTGCATACATTTGCATACATGCAATCCTTCAGGCCCGTATATATATCCATTATATGATTTTAAGGTCATATGTACTGCATCACAGCTCTACACCAATGCGCATTTTACGCAATTAAACGTTTATTATGTGGGCTTATTCATAGGATATCATTGGTACAAAGGTATTTGCATACCCGATTGTAACGTCTTTTATTGTTAAAAATATGCGTGCATCATTGCTGAAAGACGCATGGCTGCCCCGTGCAACAATTATATTCTCAACACCTTTTTTCCTATTATAATGGTGCGCTACACATATTAATTGACGCGGATGATGAAAGCTGCATTCTTACATCGAAGCAGGCATCAAATCAGTCAACACAAGGTACTTGCATAATCAAAGTGTAGTTTAGAGCTTATTGTAAATTTCATCGTGAGCCATTCGCTGATGGGCACTTCAGAGCACATTATGATCCACTACGGGGAAACCAGGATAGTGGATAGCTTCAAATCGAATTAGGCGAATGTGGATGTACATCAATCTCCTTATAATCGACATTTGAAATCACATTGCGGCTGACACAACTCATCATTGCATAAGAAAATTCCTATTAATTTACATTATATGTTTACTTAAAGTATAGATTGTGATGCACGCAACATTAAATACGGAAAATGTAACATGAATTCTGTAAGCGAGATGTTATTTTTAGAAGAAACGTAATAAACCCTATACCTCAAGCGCAATTTCATGTTCGGAGGACATTCAGACATCACTGTTACACAATTGTGTTATGGAGGTCCAGAGTAGCTTATGGGTGCTTAGCAATTAGCAAACGAAGCATTTCGTCACATAAATTGGCAATACTCAAATTGTAATATGGTCACACCATACGGATAATATTTTCCATTCAAGTTTCTTGTTGGCCTAAACACATAAAATGCGTGCTGATCTGATGTTAACATACGCAGTGACTGAAGGGATTGTTGCCAATAAGTAACCAGCTCTAGCCAACTATTCCGGACATAAAGGACACATTCTCATTTGATTACGTTCAGTCACCTGAAATAACGTGCTATATCCATACATAAACGGATAGTTCTGTATAGACGTGATGACTATGTATTGCATCAGTATGTACCATTTATGTAGCCATGATCTGTGCCGAAGTGGCCAACGAAGAGAGAATAGAGCAAAAGGACAAGCTTAACAAGCGAAGATTAGCAGAAGGGATAGGAGTACAAAGTTGTAAAGCAAACGCAGTATATGCTCAGCATGCCATATTGGCAGTGCTGTGGGTGGACCAGACAGGTCGTGCAAATTCATTGCTATGACTTAAAACATAACATTATCCTCTTCAATGGCTTAAAGCATTTCGCCAACTGCTACACCACTTACACATTAATAAGATGCAAGATTGACGAACATAATGACTGGGCGATCCCTTGCTTCATCGAATGGCAGCCAACACCCGTGTGTACACTTACAAGCCCCGCGTATCTTGTGTGTTCCTGCAATTGCGTTAGTTTGTTGAATACTGATGACTACACATAGGATACTCATTACAAACAGGAGTGTTAGCGTTCATTCTTATTAGAAATTGTACCCGACCGGTTAATTAGTTTGAGTCCGTTTGAACACCGATCTACATTTTTTTACTCGTCACTGCCAGATTCTAACCTTCGCTGCCTTTTTATGAAAATAATAAAACGTGAATTATAATCCTAATATGTTCTATTTATGTATGCAGCCTTTATGCATTAACCCGAAGACGTCAGCATCTTAATATCCACGAGATGTCAAATATTAGATCACTAAAAGCTGCAAATGAATGTAAGCCACATTCCGGTGCCATGTAAGCCCGTGCGGCAATGTAATTGTCGATTTTATTACTTTCGTCCGTATCAGATCCGAAGTTTAAGTCCAGAAAGGTCTTCTTACAGTGTAAGAGCGTTTATTAATGCCGCACACAGCTTGCGGAGCACACGTTTGACCGCAGTTCGCTGGTTAAATACGTAAGATGCATTTCAATTCATTTCTGTTTAGCCAGTGCTATAAGAATTAACTGCCAGCTTCAACGTCTTTGAGCAGGATTTTATCTTGAAAACACGCGGTATACAAAATCATGTTATGCTATGCCCTTTCTGCGACAGCAAGGCAAAGCAAAATTATTTACAATTTTGTATCAAAAGTATTCAAGAAGATAATTCACCCCGTAAATTTTGATTAGAAGCGCCATGTTGTTTACTGATGTTCAAGAGCTTAGGGAATTTTGTTATAGAAAACCACCATGTTGATAATGACGAAGGTACATTTTGTGCACACGATCATGGTGGCACGCGGGGTCAATATTAATGTGGCAAAATATATAAGGCGCAACCATAGTTGCTGATTGGTGACCCAGAAGTTAAATGTGGAATAATACCACTTTGTCATTCAGCGATAGATCTTGGTACCAGATTTATGGTATTTCCATACACTTACCCATGCAAGGAAGCCCCGCGTTTATGCTGCGGGTGCTGCTACAGCCTATTTGCGGGACCCCCAAGTTTCCGAGCGCCGTAAACCTTGCTTCCCATTTTATGTATTGATGAATGACAATGTTGTCCTGCTGCTTACCATAAAGCAGTAACCTTGTTGACGGCAGCATATTCGAAAGTCAATGGACTACTCTCTGCAAAATATGCCGCGGATTCTTTAACAGTTAATTCCAACAAAATACCATACTTAAACAGTTATGTTACATATATATTGTGAGTTATAGCAAGAATTGGTTGTCAGCATTAAATGGTATATACTTCATTTTAACTATTGATCTATGATAAGTTATTGACTCCACATGTCAATGTTTTCCATTATATAGACGACTATTCTGCAGGTACATTTTAGCTACTGCAGTATTCAAAATAAATGATTACGGACATCCAGGTGTGTGATGTGTTTAGATCTTACTTTGTAACAGTCGCAACGCAACGATGTTTCTATGAACAGGTAGCAGTTAATGAGCGTAACCTCGCGTGTATACGTACATGATAAGAGGACTACGTTTAAGTACGTATGACCAAATTTAACTATTAATCTGCGGGTTCATTAAAGTCGTGTGCAATATACAGCGCAAAAGAAAGACTTTACTTTCGCTGTAGTGCCGAGCTTATTTAGCCTTTCTACTTCGGGCGGCCCGATCAGCCATGCGAAAATATTTAATGAGATATGAGTTATGCTTAGCAATCTATAGAATACTGCGATACCCAATTAAATTGCGGCTAAACACTATGCTTAATTCGTACATAAAATGCAATTCCATTGGTTAAGGATTTGAAAAGCTCAATGATGTTGCCATATCGTGACAACAGACGGCAATTATCTGGTTGTGTGAATGAGGAAGTCACGACAATATAATATTTCTCCATTTTCCCCACGGAGCAGTTGACTGCATTATCAATGACGGAGGAACGAGGATAATCATCTGAGGGTCGTAAAGGTGACTTACCTTATTTCCCCTTAGGGCTACTGAGTTATGACTATGCTGTCTGAATGCTGACTGCATTGCGCTTTGCAGTAACCTAGTTGGCGGCATCATATTCGATGGTCAACTGACTACTTACTGCAAAATATGTTGCGGATTCTTTAAAAGATGGCCACATTAGACAAAATCCAAATAAATACCATACTTTACGCGTATTGTTATGTAAATTGTGAGTAATGGTAATATTAGCTTTTGTCATCATTAAATGGTATATACTGCGTTTAATCTATGTAGTTCTTATAATGCGCTTTTTAGCCTTGAATGACCATGGTTATTGCAAATATTTATATATATATACGCTATGTTGCATAAAGCTATGAACTGATGCAAGGCAGGGTGGGAGTATGGACATCGTACGAATTATACATATGTAAAGATACTTGTAATGATTGCGATTATTTGTCGTAAATTTAACCAATGTCTAATATCAAAGATCCAGAATTTCCATGCTGCATTTTGTCGAGATATACAGTTCGTTTACTTGCTTCAGTGTGACAAATAATGTAACGAAAAAACACCAATTTGTCTTGCTTACGTTGGTGGTGATATAATATTTAAAGGAAAAAAATGACTGTCGTGAAGATTATCAAGACAGAGAGAGCTTAATTACCCACAATTGCCCTATGCAGCTGGGCCGCACCATTTAATCATGAGCAGTCTGCATTATTTATTGAGGTGAACAAAGGAAAACAGTCTTAAAGCATCAAACCTGGCAACAGTTACGCCCCCAACACTCACTTTCTCTTTCAGTCGTTTGTTTGATACTAGGTTATGTTTATTCGTGGTCGATCTTATTACGCAATTGATTGAAAAATATGGGATTTGGTTGCAATGTTTTGTTAACTGATCTGCCTTAATAATGCGCATGGTGCTTTCCCCTCGAAGGGGGCTAAATACAATATGTTGCATGCTTAAGCCCCGATGACTTGACAACGTAGGCTTTCTCAGCTCTGCCATGTCATCCTAGGATGGTTTTGTCATTAGTTTGCTTGTCGTATTGTTTGATTCAATGCGCATTATAATGGAACTCATCACTCATCATGTTAACTTGTTATTGAGTGTAAAGCCCTCAAAAAGCGTCCCCGAGCCAAACTCTGCGCACCGATGGGAACATATTGCTTCTTGTAAGGGACCGATTTTGTACCATTTAGCGGTTCACTGGGAATTTATTTACTACTATCAAGGTGGGAAAAAACGTGCAAACATTATCAATCATTTAATGACGCTCCCAAAAGTTAAAAAACAGTATATGTGACAACAAATGATGGTGACCAAAACACATGAAGAACGACATACTTACATACATACATACATACATGCATGTTTATATACATACATTCGTTCATCCGCACATGTGCTCGTCAATGCCTGTACACATATGCACACGTCGATACAAGCGTCAGATGTGCGAAAATGATAGGGAGCACTCCCACCAATACAAAAAGAGAAACCTTCTCGTGAGGCATTACATCGAGTTTGTAGCAGCAGTAGCATTGTCTATGTATAATTTAATTACTTATTGGCTCACGCCGCGGGGTAAAGCGTTGCATAATTGAGCTTAATTCGCTTTCAGTGCTAACTATAATACGAACCGACGTCGGATATTTAACGCAGGTATGCAACCTCTCTGCTATAATTGACTTGTCACACTTTGCCACAATTTGCTCCGGAAAAGTAGTAAATGTATGCATTCATCATTATTATTGAACATTTTGGTCGAGAACATCGCCTACGAAAGTAAATTGGCGTACATATCAATCCTTTTGTGCGGTATAACATAAAGTATCCGTAGTTCAGAATGACCCGTAGGTAAAACTAATCAATGAGAGTTTACCTCTTGTCATTCAATGCATTATTCTGAAAAGTGCGTCAATGTAGGGATAAGGCAAGATGGCATAACTATAATTATCCTGAGTAGCTGAGCGGCAACATACACAAGAAGAACTGTCGGCATTAATAAGAGATTCGGGGCGCGCAAAAGCCTTAGAATTCTAAACACGGGTATGAATCATGCCTCAGTTACAGACATTCATTTCCTTGCATATATCAATTACTCAATACCTGCCTAAAGAGTGCACATATTTCTCCTTACCTGAATATGTCTAGACGTTGCATCAATTGCTCAGTTATGCATCTGCTACGCATATTTGATTCTTTTCTACAGGCATTGATAACACTTTCACACGCTGCCTCGTTTGCGTCAGAATGTTAATATATTGTATTAGTGATTGAATTAACTAATAGTGATATATCTGTCTACAACATTGAGGTTTGGCTGCACAGCTAAGATACACATGGTGGCTTTAGCTGTGAAAAGTGTAAGTTGATTTCATTAACAAATGACCTTAGGTCAATAATATATATCGTTCCTTTAAATCATAGCAATCATTTTAGGCGGCCTGTGCAATTCATATACAAAGATCCTAAAGGTATTATTAAAAGGACCACGCTGTGTGCATTCTTTTCATTTTTTGACGCAAATCAACTCACCATAGTAACTACAGGGTCGGCTTTCTGGTCCCTGCTGCTTTCAACGTTTTGCTCATAACGGTTTGATGTGCACATAACCGCGTTCTATAAAACGCTTGACTGTAACGAAATGCGACTAAACATGATAAGGTTTATCGCACCCAGCACCATTTGACAGTATTTTCGACCACGCAAGCAAATAGCATCAACGTGAATGACACTTTAATTTAAAGCGTGGGTAAGTGATCTTGTTATGAATACATCAACAATTGATGAAGCAAATTCTGATAACAGGCTGCATACTACCGTATTGATTATCGTCCAAGCCGACATAAGATGTTTTAGCCACGCTCTAATGACACATTGTGTCCGATTATCTTTCAACGGAGCAGTCCAACCGCTTCTCAGTTGACACCTTAACAACCTTACTATGATCAATTCGATGACACATGTCAAGACGGTGATTACTGACGATCACTTGTGTTGGACAACAATATAGCCAAACACATTACTAGCAGATAAACAGAAGCACATGCAAATACTGGAATGTCGTCACCTGCCAAACATGAATCCATCGATAACTTTGGTGTGAGTCAAAAACATACGTTCTCCTTAATGCCACATCGTGGACTCATTTTTTGACGCCTATCAACGCACCATAGTAACTACAGGGTGTGCTTGCTGGGCCCTGCTGCTCGCAACGTTTTGCTCATAACGCTGGATGGCTAGAAGAGTACTGGCTGCTATGTATAATGGTGCGAGGTTGCAAGTTACAAGATATATTAATACTCGGCGAGCAATATGTTCGTGGAGTGCATTTCTTATATGAGATAAAACATTAAATAGGTTATACTATTTTGTTATGGACGAGATATATATTTCCCACTTCCCCCATTGTAAGCCTATTAAGATTGTAGCATGATATTTCGCTAGTTGCAAATGTTGGTATGCTATTACATGCTTTACACGTGAGCAACATCCAAATAAGCACAATAAGTAACATTTTGGAAGAAACCCGATCAAGTCTCAGACATTGACAAATCTTTAATGCTAAGGGTAGACATATTATCAAGATTGATTCGACAGGCCATTTGCTTGAAATGTCTGAAGAGAAAAGCCATTGAACGGTAGACTGAGAGCAATGATGGAAAGCTTTCTACAACCAGCTAATTAAGTCAGGCATTATTAGGAAATCAAATTCTCTAATTTCAATATTCTCTGACTGTTAAACTAATTTGACATTTAACATGCACGTGAGCACATCTATATGAATACTAAGTCACTAACCCGTTTCATATAAGCAAAGTCCCGATAATTCGTTCGGAAATGTATCCGTCGGTCCCTGTTACGTTATCGTGGCATCTTGGATATCCATCAGAAGCGTGGCAATAAATGTTAGCGCGCGTTTACCGGACACAGGCGTGTAGATACAAATAGTGTGAGACTTTCAAGAAGCAGGTGAGAAAAATCGTTATCATTCCATTGATATTGCATTTTTCCGAAGTGCTTTATTCCAGAACACTTTTCATATCCGTTCAGCGTAAAAGAAAAGTAAGCGAATTATAGCGACGTCAATTGCCTCGATACCTGAAATCAAGTCACGTCACCTCCAAAATCGAGGTGATACCTTGGCGGTGATGTATGAGGATGACTATGATACAGCAATCCTAATTACAATCGTCCCTTTGGTACAGGTATGGTACCAGTTGCGGATAAAGAACCTCCGAAGAAATACGATAACGCAGCACCCGAACCATCATCATGTCAATCAAAAGTCTGAGCAGCTCCAGCATCATTATATGTATAGACAACAACAAAGACACATGTGCTTTTGCGTTCTTTGATGAATGAGTCTTAAGAGGCCTGCATGTCCACCAGTGCAGATGCAAATAAAGTCTAATTCAAAACGGCATGCCCTTGCAAGTGCACTTAAAGAACTAAACCACATAACATAAAAATCCTCCTTTCTTTGCATTTGCAATGCTTATGTACGCAGCTGCTGACCATGCAACCTTTGCCTCGCAGAGGCCCTACTTACCGCTACAAATCGTTTAATTGTTTCGCAGTTTGTTTGGTATCGTTACCAGCCTGACTTTATTTAGGCGAACTCCAATGTCAATGTAGGCTTGCGATAATTATACGTGTCATTGACTAGATAATTAGTATTGAAGGCAATTATAATGTATATGGAACGCCAGTACCGTATCAGTCATTTGTGCTAAATGTCATAAGATCGTTATTGTAATAGTGGTCTCAGAGCAATGTTGAGTTGTAGCGCGGTGATGTATAGGTGCAGAACCTTAAAACCCGAAAGGCAAAGCCATAATGCTTTTTTGCCGATCCACAATGCGCTGGTGGAGACCCACAATGCACAAGAGCAGCTCGGTTGTTATCACATTTGTAATGCTCATGAGTCGAGGGACCATGAAAATAAAGTAATGCTTTCAGAGTGGAGCCCAACATAAATGGTAAATATCGGTTCATTGCATGTTCATTGGATCATCTAGATTGGACTTAGCATAACCGAACAGACAACATAACGTTATCACGTCGCTCATGAATATTCGTCCTTTTGTCTGGGAGATCCCTTAAGTGCTGCATTACCGGATTTGTGCAGGCTAGTTAATGGGTACATTGTATGAAGCACCATATTGATCTACAGAGAGGAAGCGTCGGAAATGCTGCGATCTATTTTCACTTAATGTATGTTCTGCTACGAAGAATCGACATTGATAATCAACTGGATCGCATGTCTAACAACAAACGCGGAACGCACTGAAGCTCGCCTCTACCTTGTTGATATTCACAATAGTGGCGATGACCAATACATATGACTAGTCACACTTTACAAGTGGAGACAATGCATCCACGTCCGTATATATTTGAAATATGATTAGCATACGTGACCCAAGCTGCCAAAACCACTCTTATTTGCACATACAACAGCAACATGTGTTGTATCAGATTTCCTCTCATAGCGTTATACTTGTAAAGCAGAGGTTTGGACCTCAAGGTGTAAATACCGCAGCAATTTTTGAGTTGAGGTAACTTAGCTCTCAATTGTTGATTTATTCGGGTGATGGATTAGATGCGAGTAAATGGCATAAAACTGTTGAAGAAAATTGGTCCGCCTCTTCAAATTCAATGAATTACTTATTGCTAATAACGTTGTCGATTCACAAACGCCAATAATAAATTATTCCAAATAGACATATAGCAATTACACCCCTTTTTCGAAGCTTCATCAAACCTTGATTAATGAGCTGTGTTGCTTATCCTGATTAATCTATCTGCTATTGGCCAGCATTGCGTATGGTCGCATATATCAGTGTTAATGCTTGACGAATGTTGTATCACAAATAATGTAAGAATGTATATCCATTTATAAGGGTGTATGTTTCCAGACTTGATGTATGCTCGTATTGGGTGCCCCTGGTGACATTTTCTGTCAGCAAGTTGAAGTTCTGAGATGGGAAAGATGGACCTCTGTGTATTTAGGCCCATTTGTGCTATTAATACCATAAGTATGCATTAATTTCATTCATCATAGCCTTATCGAATACCCATCTTCCAACTTGCGAATGCTCCATATGATGATTTAAGTAAGCATGTTGTGTCACAAATGATCCGATCAACGACGTATTCTGGCAAATATCTTTAGCTTTATGGATATTCAGTTCACGTATGGAGACAAAGACTGAAACTATTATTCATAACCCGCTCTACGCATTATTGAACACCAAGTACACTTTAAAGTCGAACCCAGACACTCGGTTGGTAAACTTTGCTAGAATAAAGTCCCGGAATGCTTCCACAATGACAATTATGAAAAAATAACATCCACTATATATTCGGTAGACGTCAGATTTGCATGGTAGATTTAGGTTTTTTCTTGTTGCATGGTTCAGTTTACAATAGTAGTATTCAGCAGCTTATTGGTGATATCTTTACTCTCAATATCCCTGTTGGGTTATGTCTTCCACAAATCTACAAGTCCAGGGCATCATCTATCATTGGGAGCCGACATGCATCAAAGTCTTGTTGGTGACTGCAGGTAACATTGCATCTAAAGGCTAAACGGCAACACTGCAGATGACAAACTTTTTCTTGTGTGGGATTCATGCAGTGAAATTGAACAATTTGTGAGAGGCCTTTCTGCTAAACAGCTTTTTACACCATGTTTACATGGAATACATAGCGGCGGCTTCATTGAATGATCTGCAATTGATTTTCATCTAATATCCGCGAATGATTGATTGGAGTATCGTGATTGCTGCTTGTCTACCTTCTAGCATGTAGCTCTGTTCAACCTAAATTCATTGTCGATATAGCTGTATATATATATATATATATATATATATATATATATATATATATATATATATATATATATATATATATATATATATATATAGCATATATATATAGCGAGGTTATATATATACATATATATATGTACATATATATATATATATATATATATATATATATATATATATATATATATATATATATATATCTATATATATATATATATATATATATATATATATATATATATATATATATATTTTACATTTATATATATTGGCAAGTACAATCACGCCTAAACAAATGTATATTTGCTCGGTTAATTGCTTGCCATGACATATTTGTCATTCATGCAATATCCTTAGTCTATTGTTCTCGCTGCTTGGCTATATATAAGCAAGTCTACGTGTCTCTATGTGTATTTATCTTTTTGTTTGTTCATCGATTTCGCCATCTCTAAATTCGTAACCGTAAGTAAATAAATCGGTCTGTCGGTTGTTCGACTGATATTTCAGGTAAACGATTCATAAAGAGATAATGTGATATGAGGCATGCTCTAGTTTTATCCACTAGGAAAACATTCATATCGAGTTATCGCGGTTCGAAATGTCACGTATCCGCTGAATGTAAGCTCTGATATGGTCGCGCCACGTACAATGTAAATATTGGAGTGATGTAGCAAGGGTGATGTTGAGACTGGTCTACGCAGGTAGAATATGCTTTCTAGGAAGGTTCCCGAATTCCACCAAAAGGCAATATGGCTGATGTCAAGGAATGTTTGTCGCAAGAGACAAATGTGGGTTGTGCCAGTATCGGAGCGGTAGTAGCCTACCCTTAAATAAATACCTATCAGCTGTGTAGCAGCGCCCAATTGTAATACAGATGTATATTTTGCGACAAGAACGACAAGGGCAAATGCCGTAACGTTGTGAATAAGTCTTATACAGTATAACGTTAACATATTCTATGTCATTTATGCGTATTTATGCGAAGAATGTTAATTATTCTGACCTAGTCACATTCACTAGGATTCACAGCCGGATTAATTAGACAGGCAAAGCCACGTGCTGGTCCTTGCGGGCGAACGGGTCTATTTAAGTGTTTACCTAAGACGACGGTGGTTTGGAGGATTAATTTTGATTGACACAAAGGGCCGATATAGTCAGCTTCAAATATAAAAGACGCAGTTCACACAGTGGTTCTACTAGATTTGCATGGAAAGGTTTTATTCAGAAGCTATGTCCTTCCTAAGGAAGCACAAAACAGGCATTTTGAATAGTCTATAGAAATTATCCCCCAGTTTGGTATTCGTGTTGCATCTCTGTGGTGAGTTCCGTCCCAAGTAAATGTTACCATCCATCACCATAAAGACCTCAAGTACAGATTCGGCAGAAAATGATAGGAATTTCAAGAAGCTGGCTAACACAGTGGTAAATTGAACATGGGTATTCAATAGATCGCTCCAGTCTTTAATACAAGATTCTCATGTTGTAACATTTGCCTCATTATACTTTTATTTACGTGCATCATTTTCTTCATTGAGTTTATTATAATTACATAATTCATTACCATTCTGCTGGTAAGATGGAGTTGCAAATAATGTTTTGAAGTGCCGAGGCGCATATTTATGAAAACATTTTAGACTTGTTTTGTTAATTACATTGGCTTAGTCTATATAAAATACATCCCCATTCAAAGGCTTACTATGCAATGCTTTGTTTCATTCATCCGTTAATGGCTTTATCGTACGATGGTAGCTGCATCCTTCATGCGATAGGGAAAATGTTCATACCAGTTGACCTTGTGATAATGCACATCAATGGAGCCACCATTATCCGTGGCCAAAATGTGGGATCGTGAATATTCAACAATGGTGTAATTAAGTTATCGACATTGTCGTTTTAAAATTCGATCGTCTTTCATAGTGATCGCGTACGTATGTTAAATAGATAAAACCAGTCTTGTTAAATACGGCGGAATTTTGCAAGCGGCGCTTTGTGTAACGAAACATTTTAGCCCTTGAAGGGAGGCAACATAAAATATGGAAATTGTGTCCAATTTAGGGAAAGCCTGGTCGCTACTATAGGACGAATTATTCATAGATTCTTAGCATCCGTAAACATTATTTCAAGTACGCGTATTTTGATCACAGTTCTAACGCTGGTGATGGGCAATATATAGCCAGCCTAACACCAACCTCATACTTTGTCTTACCCTTAATAAACACCTGCGGTCATCTGCAAAGGAAATTAGTGCATAACCTTGTCTTCAGCAGTTTATGTAAACAAAACGTTCATATCTCATCGTCTACAATGTGTTTATGTAAACTAGTTGGTTTGTATTTAAAAGAACCTAATAGTTCGGCATGTTTGAATGGAGCTCACTTAATGTACCTGAGCTGATGATGCAAATCACTCCATTGGGTCAATTGATTCACAGATGATTTCCGGAAATCATCATTGGTAACATTCCGTCAATTTCAATACTCATAGTCAGTAATTGCGTTTGTGGCCCCACTGTTAACGTTTCCAAAATATTATTACATTTCGCAATAATCAATTAATGAGCTTATCATCAATACAGTTGGCACGATCAATTAACTGAAGGTGTTTTGCCAAGGTACTTACAAAACGAAAGGTATTTCAATTGATTCGACTTAAAAGAGCACTGCAGATTTATACGTTGTTCTAAAATACCATACGATGTAATAGTAAAAACCAGGCAGACGAATTGTCGGGCAGATTGATCGTGGTTAGGTATATTGCTGCTGTAATTGATAAACAAGTCATACTAAACGTTCCAAGGTAAACCCAGATAATCATAATTTACTATTCAATAGCGATTGCGAAATCTCAACGGATCTAGTCCAATGAATCCCTTAATACAGCAGATGAGCGTCTTATAATGTGAAGCATCCACGCAGCTGGAAGCAATAATAAAGGGTTGCCTCAACCCAAATAAAGATAGCGATCGCGATGTGGCTAAAAACTTGAAGATGTCCTTTTTTGTTAAGGGAAATTGAGGCAATAAATGTGAATACGCATAAATATATACTTATGCGCGGTTATGCATAAATTAAATAATATTTGTACACGCTTATATATAGTTTGTAATATTTGATTCACTGGTGAATGAATAAATGGACAGACAGAAGTACGAATGGCTTTATGCAAGGTGTGTGTATGGGTGTTGCATGTAGGCCTATGTATCACACAATTGTTTAGTGTATTAGCGCATTTGCGGCGTTCTGTAAACGCTTCGATATGTTTGCGTCTTTTGCAGTGTGCTGAATATCAATAAATTATGTGATACTATCTAATGTATGCATGCTTAATGCCTCATTTTGTGTGTATCGATTAGGATGTTTGTGCGTCTATATTTGTAACTGTTTTATGGCTGATATCCGTTGACATGCCCATATATATGTTAACATTATCATAAACTACGACTGGAGTGTTCGACCTAATTCCTTTTATTCATATTATCAAATGTAAATATGCCTCTATAAAACGTTGAAAGAAATGTGCGGATGTCAGACCTATAATGAAACAATAGGGCTTAACAACGGTTATTGATGGGGATGATCTTGATGTTCATCTGTATTGCAACCACTTATCAATAATTTCTCAATGCAAAGCGCGAACATTAATTGAGCATTTGTATTTCGTTCTGTACGCGTGCCATTCGTGCCTATTATGCTAAAACAGATTTATATACCAATACATGTCTGTATTGAAGGTGTTATGATATTAAGCGCAGCGCATGTCATGGTTGCAGAGCGTACATTGAGCTACAATGACGCCTATACATTATCATTGCAGCGTATCCTTAAGTCAAGGTCGATAGGGCGACGTTTTTTACCGCTTATACTTTCCGAAAATAATAAACGTGGATGAATGTAAACCGGAGAGTTATCCGTTTGGCTGGATCCGAGCGTCAGTGTATCGGTCTCGTGGCCTGTAGCAATCTCGGTGGGCATTATGTGTGACGGAGAAGACTGTTTTAGTGAATGTAATTTGTGTCACCTTAGGTGACTAGTCACTTTGGAACAAGTTATTATGAGGAAGAAAAAATATTCTACAATTAGCAATACGAAAAGTGTATTTACAGTTACGTGAACGATTAAGCAACAGCTTAGTATTTGGAAATGATACAACATTCTAATCGACGTGATCGACCTTAAATATATTTGCACTTCATTTGAATACTATGGCAGGACTGGGGCTTTGTGTTCAGCGGTAAGTACATCAGCATAACATTTTAGGTATATTTGCCTCCCAGAATGCAAATGTCTTAAGTCATCGTCGTGTAATCTTTCGGCACTTGAGTTGTGCATTCTACAAGGTATTGGACATCCCTGGATAACCAATTTCGCTGATTGGACATTGATATACTTAGCAAGGGCATGTTGCCTACGGTTAACTTACTCTTCGTTACGATGTATTACGGCGCTGTCCGTCTATGTTGTAACTATGACCAAGTCGATTTCACTTACCATAAGCAACAATAGCCAATTAGACAAAGAATAAATGTGACGCTATCAGTTTTGCGCCGCTATCAGCGTGCATTTGGCCTTACTCAAACATTGGCCGAATGTGTTGAGCCTAATGACATACCCACCTAGAGATGTTCTAAATGAGGATGTTTTAATGTCTATATATATATATATATATATATATATATATAGATATATATATATATATATATATATATCTATATATATAGAGATATATATATATATCTATATATATAGATATATATATAGATATATATAGATATATATAGATATATATGTATATATCTATGTCTATATATATATATATATATATATATATATATCTATATATATATATGTATATATATCTCTATATATATATATCTATCTATATATATATATATTATCATTATCCGTCTGTTTGACTTTTCAGCATTTGTGAAGAATTGTACTTTGGTTAATCGCTTCTTGTGCTTAATGTTTTCGCCGTTGATACGTGTGTCAAAGCATAGTCGTTAATAAGGCAGCTA
>CM067356.1:74739311-74748595 GCA_034190875.2 Urechis unicinctus
TATCGTTTTCCACACCCGCTTCGTCATACACACTTCGCTCTCGTCTCACAACTTGCAATCAGGTAAACACCGCAAACATCTTGTCGAATCTCACTGTAGACGACTTCGGCAATTTTTATTTGCTCATGTTGTCTTGATACTTAACAGTGAGTGTGTAGCTGTCACGGTTGGTGTGTTTTAAAAGGCGACGACTGTCGCTGTCTTTGCCGCGGCATGTTTTAAACAATATTGAAATAAACATTGTACATATGAGAGAACATAAGTCTGAACACTGGGGGGCAGGTACAGATAGATATAGAGTGCTTGAGTGAAAAATATTTTTATTTTTGACACCTGTTGCAAGTGTCACTTAATAATAGCATAAAGATACTTAACAAACCAAAAAACAATAGGAATTTGATGAGAGTTGTATTATACACAAGTATAGTATGTTAAAGACGACTGACTCTTATCAATTGCGTGGCCGACTATTGCTGATCAATAAAGCCGACGACTGATACTGGATAAGTGTATTATCGCAAGAACGTTCGCGATATGTGGGGCAAGTGCAAGCTGCGTTCATGGTGAGCTACGTGTGTTCAAAATGATGTTGTCAAGGAGGTATCAGTTCATGTTGACTGGATGACTGCGGTACCACAGTACTGCAACCACTTGGAGCGAAACACGAAGTATAGCGTATTATGTGTCATGTACAATAAGCCTATGTGGCGTGGTGATTCCTCTAAATGTAAGTAATATCAAGTAATTACATTATGGCTTGGCTCCCTTATATGGTATGTTTATGTTGGGATGGGTCGATGATCGGGATGTGTTATCATAATGGTTTGAAATAAGGCAGTAGCGCTAAACAATTATATACATAAGTTGAATGAACCTGGTTAGCCAATAACGTGTATCCATGTTGTAATGTTCTTCGTTAGCGGAATAATGGGACAACAGTTGGTGTTGAGAGTATATAATTGTGCTTTTATATTTGTTTCTTACACAACATTTGAACATTAATTTGAAAACTGCCCGTCCATCTTTACCCCAAGCCCGTCCATCACGTTATGACCAACTGATTATCATAACATAGTTTGGTTTCTTGTGAGCGTTTTGATGTTACTTCAGAGAACATCATGATGGCACTCGTTGAATCGGTGATAATATCATTTATATTTCAAGTTCCCGTAAATGTCTCCCTAGCAGACAAAATGATTCATTGATTACACGATCATTCTTTGATGTCCCGATCGAGAACTTCAGATGGGATGATGTGTATGTGCGCGTGCGTATTGTGAAATATCACACCGTTATTCAAAAGAAATTTAATTGCAAATTATTGAGGACGAAGGACCAGGGCGCTTAGCGACGTGACACAGTTTACACCGCAGCGCTTTCCTTTTACATTACCCTTATCGCGATTATGACAGTTTGCACGACTTTTATCCTGAGCTGGCACACACACACACACACACACACATATATATAGTTTATATATTATATATATATATATATATATATATATATATATATATATATATATAGATATATATATATATATATATATATATATATATATATATATATATATATCTATATATATATATATATATATATATATATATATATATATATATATATATTAATCCTCAATGAGCAGTAGGACGCACTTCATGCTGCGAGGCGGCACGTTCAGGTTGATGTTCCAATGTGTATCTTTTTTTATTGTATGCAAGCTTCCTGTGACGAAGCACACGCTCATACACAATCGAGAGCCGACCTGTATACTACGTGCGTATCATACAGGCCAACTCGTGTTAGGTAACTATGTCATACTCTAAGGAGATCCCATCAATTTTGTGTCGCCCGTTGCGTTAATCACACTTCTGTAGTCGTTGAATGTGAGCCAGTATTCCAGTATGTCACTAACTGCTATCTGGTTGAATGGCATGTGGCTTCCGAGGAGCTCAAAGTCAAGTGGAAAGTAGACCCTGTTACCACAGACATCGCATACGGCCGTGTCCTCTTCCTCGGTCTCGTATTTGTCGCCTGCCTCCACTCGTATCTTAGTTGCGTTTCTGCCATCTGATGTGCCAGTACCCTGATACTGGAGGCCCTGTCTCTCCTTTGCAGTCCGCCACAAGTCGTGGTAACAGCGGTACACATCGCTGTCATCGATGGACTTGACCTCATTGCCAGAAATCTTGATTGTCGTTTTCTTAACCACGGCGAGACCCAGCACGCAGGTTTTGATACCTGTTGATGGATGAGGTAATGTCAACTGGTGAGTTGATAGCATCCTCAATATTAGCCTGAATCTGATTTCGGGTTTCAAAGGATGTATCTGTGCACAGTATATCTGAGCGAGTCTGTGCCTGAGCACCAAGAATAGCCCAAAAATAGGTTCGAATACTGTCGTTAATACATGAGAGACCTGGGGCTGTGAACCCCTCAGATTTTTCTAATATGTGAGTACTCCAGGCGGTGATTGCACCCTCTTGGTTCTGCTTTATATAATCAATATGAAGCTTTTCGCCCTGGGAAACAAAGCCCTCTGTTGATTTGTCAAAGGTTTGCCTGATTGATCGGTATAAGTGGGTGTTTCCATAATGAGTGATTGACCATACTACGTGTGTCTCTGGTTTGGCGAAGTAGACCCATCCGAGACCTTGGTTTCCACCTTTTATCCTTCAATCAGTATTTTCATAAAAACCAAACTCATGGCAGATTTCATGGTAGACACTCTTCTCAAAGGTATTATCGGTGGCTGACCATATAGCATCATCTGGTAGTGAGTGCTACCCTCATTTCGTTCAGTCTCCGAATGGTGTAGTACACGTGAAGCCTATAAAGATCACTTATTGGTGGGACTCCAGAGTTAAGGTGGACTAAAGCAGATACGCTGCAGCTGGAGGTTGCGCACCCTACGATTTTTTTTACCCGGTTCGGCCAGTAGTGCATGTGATTGGTTCTTCAGCCAACTACAGGCTTATCGTCGCTTATGTTTGGCACCAAGTAGTGCTTAAACAGGTTGGTGAACTCCACCTTGAACGCCTCTGTACTCTCGTCTGCTTGCACCTGGATGAGGAGCTACTCAGCTGCTATATGGGATGGATACAGCGGGCCTGATTTGTATGTTCCATTTCTATTGAATATAAAGGCTTGTTTATCCATAGTGTTAAGTATCAAACAAATGTACAAGCAGCGAGGTTGTGTCACTGCGAAATGCCATTGACAGCAGTGCAGGTGATCTATGTGTTGGCATAAGATCAATCACGTATGCAGTGGGCTGGTACAACATTGAATCAAATATAATCATTATATGGCGATTTGAAACCCCAGATAAAGGAGAAGGTGTCCGTTTGATGCCTGGCGTCTGGAACTTCAAACGTATACAGGAGGCATTTGAATTTAAATACCTTAGTTTGGATATCAATTCTTTAGATGGAAGGAATTGATAATGGGACTTTAGAACGTGACGACCGTGTGTTGAAAATGTTGGGTCTGGATGGAAAAGGGCTAACGTCAGGTATTTACTGAGGTGACCGGCCCATCAACTTTAGCATATGTGACCCACTTTATTTACACCTCCATCATTTCAGTACCACACACATCTTGCTTGATGGAGCACCCACTACGCTTCTTGAAGTTGTGGGCTTTGAGGGTGGTTTTTTGGTGATATCATAACAACAAACATCGCTAATACTGTGTCAAAACCCGCTACTAGCGGAGATGTGAATGACTTAAAGGTTCTATTAAGGGATAATAAGTGACGTCTTTTGGACCATTACGACCTTCCTATTGGTGTTGATCTTCAGTTTACAAGATGTCAATAAAAGCGAGTATTTATGGAACTCAACAGCAAACGGATCAGAGTGCCGACCTTTATGAATATGTTAAAACACCTATGTTATGCGCTTCACAACCAGCCCTCACTGAAGTCGAAGCCCCTCATTACTACACTGTATCTTCCTGCATGTCGTAAGAGGCACTAATAGGGGGCAACCTGTTGGCTGTGGGCTGCGACTCGTGTCGGTGAACAATAAGATCCAAGTGGTTGAGTGGAGTGGTCCTTTTGAGGGCCTTATCTGCAACACACTACTCTGGCCCGGATTTTGCCTAGACGAGAGGCTGGAATGTCCTGGTCCGGTCACTTGGCTGGTGGTGACTTGCCCTTGGATACTATTTTCATTTTTATTTTTTTCAACATCATCCACTTGTATGTTCCTTTTTATCCATTTATCATAGAAGGCGGCTGCTTAATCAGGTCCAACTTATTTATTAATTTTTCTAGGCGCCATATAACACACTCGTGTTGGTGTGCCGTTAAACCTTATTCTCACTCACTCACCCTCATTACTATTTGGGCGGAAGAAAGAGGTCGGTTGGTTAATGGAATACATGAATGGTCATTTGATGAGAATGTCAGGGGTGATGACCATGGATATCCTATACTGGTGTCGGGTCGAGTTTTGCGTATGGGGCTATCAACTAGTCTGAGTGGACAGCCTTCCTTTCTAGGTGTAACTTTTATTGTTAATCGTGCCCACCAAAGCAGCTATTATGTAACTCAACAAAAGAAACGATTATGTGAGCGTCCGAGTATTTACCACACCTCTCGAGTTGGCTGCAGGTGACCAAATCAGTTTCAGTATGAAACAACAACCAACCATTCAATGCTGAGATGACACCGGTATGGAAATGGATGAGGATGATTGTGATTGTGAGAAATTATTGCCATCGTCCAAATGGAACAAACAAGCAGGGGATTTTGCCATTGGACGGTAATATGTCTTGATTAATCACTGATTTGGGGTAAATTTCATGTACACTAATGCATAAAATAATATGTTAGGTTTCCAAGGATTTTATTTTGTTCGTCAATTTATCATTTCCGGTGGCTTCCTTTATTTCTATTTATCATGCACTTATAACCTCAGCAGCAGCTGGTTGTTTAGTCGCCATGGTAACTGGGTGTTTAAAGCAGATTAGCAAAATGATATCTTGACGCTTTATATTGCTTTATACGTCTGTTAATATCCATGGCAATCATGTGCGCCGCTAGGACAGCATATTATTTTTGTGGATACATATAGCTCAATATATGTCTGAAATACAAATACTAATGAAAGGGGCAAAAATTATTCGTCGCCTACTGTTTCATGTTAACAAGTCGGTTTAAGTGACTCACCGGCGAGCTAATTTACTTGATAAGTGGATGAAGGATATCGTACTGGAACACCTGAGTTGATCACCATAACGAGACATGGGACAAGCATCGGGCGTAATGAGAATTTTTGGCAGGCAACTTCGTTCTCCGTCCAACGCTGATAGAGCTACTTAACACATAATCAGATCACACTTATCATAAGGCCGAATTCAGGTATAACAAATCTTTGGATGCAGCATTCAGGATTCTTGACTGACCAAGAAAGGCAATATTATTGAACCTTTGCACGCTGAATGCAGAAAGTCATCGATATTCAAAGCTCAGGGGATTATATAACAAAATGTAGACCACTAATGAAATCCATTTGCAATGATATCGTGCTTTGCCAGACAAAGATTGAACGCTATTGCGTACACAACGCCAGCTTAACTTCTGATCAGAATAACCATAATGTGACCAATCTAAGCGATACATCTTATGTTTAAACATGACAACAACGATTAGGAAACTGCTTTCTAATCCTTAAGATAAGAGCAGCGCATGAATAGAAGATGGTAGATGTCTCCGGTTATTCAACCCCTCCCGTTCACTGCTTTGATTACGACCAGTACTAGACAATCCCTGAATTACGTTATGACCGATCATACAGTCCTTGTCCACGCTATGATTATGCGCTTGACGAAAATGACGCGGAAAACTGTGGACACTTTTGCCTGGAAGCTAATGAACATTATGACGGCGTTGATGATGATGAGTAAGATGCAGTCCGCAAAATATGTTTTCGTGGTCCACGCTGCCTTGCATTAATCGTGGCTGCCATAAAGTACGGTTTGCCATGTGTTACTTAGATGGTACAGGGACCCATAGGTACGCAGTTTTATATGCGCAAGTATGTGCGCTCGTTCACCAATGTATCTTTGCATGATTTATTTATACGCATGCTTGTATGTTCCTTTTTATTGTGTTGTTCGGTACAACATTAACGAACATACGACATCCCAAGACATCCAACGCCCCTGTCCATATTGTAGTGATGCATAGTGCAAAAGGCTGCAAACAGTCATCATGATTTTGCTCCGATTGCATGTAAACTGCATGGAACTGCAACGTATCGCTCACAATGCAGTGGCCTGTGAATTTTGCTTCTATGTTTCTCTTTTGCTAATGTATGTAAATATAGCTGATTTCGGCTAATGCACTGGTGGACTTGATCTAGAGGGTAATATTATATATTTGCTCGGAATTTGCACTCCAATATACAGGGTGTACTTCAGTAACAAACGATATATTCATTAGATCTTATTTGTGTGGTGTGTTCGGGGATCAAATTACTCATTATTATCGGCTTAATTATTGTCATCCTGGGATAACAATGATCACATCCCTTCAAAGTGTATTCCATTATGCTGTCTACTGGCACTTAGTAATGATCGAGGAGAGAGGGTTACTGTCTCGTGAAATTGCTTTATGCGGCCGCAAATATCATGAACGAAGTCACGTGAGAACATCAGCCGACCTCAACTATCTCTGCCTACATATGGGCTGCATGTGGGGTGTCATCTCCAACATACCTCCGTGATAAGCATGCCCGTGAGGGATCGTAATATGTATGAGCAATGGTTGCCCATGCAATGTTTCAAGGGCATACCTGCTTTCCATAGATTATATTACGTCGCTAGAGACGGCAATATATCATCTCCATGGCATTACTCAAAGGCTTACACTCATCTCAAATATAATAACAATTAATAAAGGGATTTGTAGATCACAATTGCCCTCATATATATACTGGCAGTCGCATATATGAAGTTCGCGCATTATTGGTCTGCTGAGCTCGCAATGTGGCTTCCACGCTGGATATCAATGGAGGCGTCCTTCATCAGATACCACACAGACATCCCCTCCACCACACAAACACAAGCACAAGCACTCACTAACCAACACCCAACCACACACACCCACCCACACACGCCCACACACACACCACACACAACCACCCACACACACCACACACACCCACCCACACACCCCCACACACCCCCACACACACCCACCACCCCCCACCAACACATCCACCCACACCCACACACCCACACACACACACACGCAGACGCTATACCCTATATATTATCGTAGATATCATAAATGGATTAAGTCTGTCGAATATTGCTGAGTAATATAATCCGTTTGGTGATGTCAATACATATTGAAGAACATCATCAAACGGATCATGTGTTGTGATCGCAATATAACACGTAATGAACAAGTGGCATATATACAAATGACCTCAGTGAACATCTCCCTGTATTCGCTGTAGGTCTCAGTGCAAAACATGTTGTCAAGTGCGATAGTAAATGTACGTCATTAAGCTATACAGCGAGGAAGTTTCATCTGCACCAGAGCTCAGTCTCAAGCAGGTGATACTGTCACGACAGAAACCAAGTAAAGGTTGCACCAAATTCTTATCACATTTGCCGATACCTAAACTGAATCACGCCCAAGTAAAATGTTTCAATAAAATATATAAAGAAAATACCTGGAATAACTAAAAGCTTTCAAATGCTTGCAAAAGAGCACGTTACCCAAAAACCTCGAGACCAATAGCAACGAGTAAGAACACGATATATGTCACAACTACTTTAAAACAGGAGAATCATTCATATTTAAGCAAAAAAGCGTTTAGAACAAATCTTGACGACTTGATGCAAAAAATCAAAATGATAGCAATTTACTGAGCATTTGATAACCGAAAAGAGTACAAGGTCGCAGAAGACAAGTGTTGTTTGTGGTCAACGTTGATCCCAAACTTAATGGTATTCAAAATAGTGAGCAAAAATATCTGCTCCTTAATAAAGCACGAATAATCTTCGGCTGAATTTAAGCATCAGGAAGTACTTGATATTCGTAAGATTGTACACTATAATCGCTTCTATGACATGGAGCTACACACATCCTGGACTATATTCTTCCATGCAAATGTAGGCCAACTGAGAGCACGCGTGATTTCAAATGATGAAGAAACCGTAAGGATAATATTTGGGTTTACCGTCATTTTCAACAACGAGGTGATATCGCGACAATAATGAATGAGGATGTCTGTTATGCTTAGACAGCTCCCTTTAAGTGCCAGTGCCCACTTGACAAGAAAGTCTATTGAGCTACCGGGTTGGGTGCATCCTCTTTCGGAGATAGGACCGCCATTTAACGTGATCATCCAAGTCACGGAGAGCCAGTCAGGTATTCACAACTTGGTACCCAACCCCGAAAGGCGACACAGCCCCCCACTACACCACAGAACCGGCTCTAAATGAAGTGAGCAGGATTTAGGATGATAAGGGACAAATTTTAGAGTGGAGAGCTAGCTAATAATTAGAGCTACGTCTTTGAAACAGGCAGGTAAGATTTTCTTCCATGAGCAGCAACACGTATGATAAAATATGTACACGCCAATGTGCGATGCCGGTATCTTTTGCTCTTTCTCCATACATAGATGTAATGCACACGGAAATTTTCTCAGGTAGATCCTTTGTAGATCTGCAGATGTATTGTAGTACATTAAGTGCCTTCGGAAACCGCACACTGAATTCAACTTTTGAATGCTTCCCTGGTTTGGCTATTAGCATTTCATACTCATCCCGTTACTAGGTTTAACCTATCATTTGCAGAATACCCAACGCCGTCGAACATCAAAGCTAGTCGATAAATTGATTTCTTGAATATCAACGTTTACCAAAACAGCATAGTTCGTGTAATTCAAGATTAAAACATGAATACATGTGGCAATATTTTACGATTTAACAGTTGGCAACCATTAGTCGCACGTCTATATATGGCTCAGGCTGATAAAATGCAAAGGTGTTCTTCCTTTCTTTATCTTTACGAAACTCTATATTCTTCCACATGGAAGATGATAAACGTCACCAGCTAATCTCGTTTTCAGTGATTTGACGTCAACCGCTAACTTACCCAGGTCTCAAGCCTTGTGACTTATCACAACTACCGCCCTTAACCACGTTATGATGATATCTTAGACAGTTATGATACTGACTGTGCAGGCAGCTGCACCTTGAAGGCTCATTGACGTTATGAGGCAGACATTGCAGAAGCTGCTCGACAATGTCCCTGTTGAGTT
>CM067356.1:74757308-74822308 GCA_034190875.2 Urechis unicinctus
GGCACGGCACGGCACGGCACGGCACGGCACGGCACGGCACGGCAAGGCAAGGCAAGGCAAGGCAAGGCAAGGCACGGCACGGCACGGCACGGCACGGCACGGCACGGCACGGCACGGCACGGCAAAGGCAAGGCAAGGCAAGGCAAGGCACGGCACGGCACGGCACGGCACGGCACGGCACGGCACGGCACGGCACGGCACGGCAAGGCACGGCAAGGCAAGGCAAGGCAAGGCAAGGCAAGGCAAGGCACGGCACGGCACGGCACGGCACGGCAAGGCAAGGCAAGGCAAGGCAAGGCAAGGCAAGGCAAGGCACGGCACGGCACGGCACGGCACGGCACGGCACGGCACGGCACGGCACGGCACATACGTGTAATTGCCATACTTTATGTAGGTTCAAAACGCCTCGGAGATGTTGTGAATGAATCTTGATTCCTTTTATCTTTTCACGCCTGCTTCGCCACGCACACTTCTCAAAACGCCTCTGAGATGTTGTGAATGAATTTGTATTCCTTTTATCTTTCCTACATCCGCTTCGTCACGCCCACTTTCCTCTCGTCTTATTACTTGCGACCAGGTTAACACCGCAAACATCTTGTCGATTCTCACTGTAGACGACATCGGTCATTTTTTTGGGTAGGCTTTTTACCGTATCTCCTTGAGACAATCATTCTTCACGGCATATTTGAATCCCCTGCATATTAATCCCCAAAACTGTAATGTTTACTGGTATGTTGAGCTCTGTGATCCCACCCCCCTGCATATAAATCCTTAGCACTGTCCTTATCCTCTCTGTTTGTGCTGAGCAAAGTGAGTCCTCGCGCTTGACAGGCCAATGTAAGCACAATGAAGTTTAAGCATGCAGCTCAGCGGATAAATCGCATGTCGTGGACGACCATCGTTTAAAGTGAGTGCAAACACTGCATTAAAGAATTGAAATATTTGTTAAAGACTTTGTTTGATTTTTTTGAATTCCACTGAGGCCGACGGGCGTGTCATTTTCTCATTCAAAATTATGAACAGTGGCAATATACAAACAACATTAATGGCATGAAACGGAGCTGAAGTAAATATTGAATTGCTTACAGTGGAACATAGAGTAGTAATTAAACTAAGTAACGGAGCGTAAAAGGCAAATATTAACTTTGTGGAGCCCTTGCTTAACCAAACCTCCGACTGAAACTTATCAATAAAGCGGCGGAATAATATTGATTAATATTTTCGCCGACGGTTGTCATGGTATACGTATAGTAATTTCCCAAGCCTGCTTACATTCAGCTGTCGCGTTACTTGCTATCTTGGTAGAGTCCTTCTTAAGACTTCTGTGGCTGTCTTCTTGCGTCTTCGCTTCTTGGCGGCTTGGCTATAATGTTTTAGTGTTGCCGCCTAAAAGGCCAGGGCGGTCCCGGGAGACATGAGTTACTCACGCTGACACGTTAAGGGCCAAACTCCTCAGAGGTGTCATACGCTTTATTGCAACGCCGTCACGTAAAGACCATTGGACCACAGCGGTGACGTACGTCACCACACTCCCCCCATCCCCCCTCACACCCGTTTGACGATGGAGTTGGACCCCCCACCCTGGACTTTCCCAACCCCCTCGGACCGATATGCACCCCCATCACATATCGTAGAGTCGGCAAGTATTCAGGGGAGTAATTTTCTTGAGCTCAGCTGGATCCTTGCCGACTCTTTGCGCCACCAAATCAGCCACTACCTCACATGAAATAGGGGGCATCTGTTTCTAACAACAGACGATCCAGGGGGATGGAGCGCGAGGCCTCGAGTTGGCAGGTACTGAACCCTCGCACTAGCCGAGTGAACCCAAAATGGACGTTCGGAAACTTCGACGCCCACCTGTTTACTACATCCCCAGATCCCGAGAAAAAGCTGCTCTCGTGGCACCTGACCAAGCAGCTGATAAAGGGCACAGCAATATGGCTCTGTGCCGTCATCTCCTTTCATTCCCCGAATGTGCAAAACCAGCACATGCAGGGGCTCCAGGAGGGACAGCACGTGGTGTAGGGCATGTTGCTGTGTCCCCCATTCAGCAGGGGGGGACTGAATAGTCTATGCCAATTCCCCAAGGCCGCCAACTTCGGACCGTTTGAGAAGGCTGGACATCACCTGCATTTGGTCCGATGTGCACTTCGTTGCATGCTTGGGTGGAGACCAATCGCGACCCTCACTTTTTGCTGCCCCAGGTCAATGATTTCATCGACAATGGGGTAAGTGGCAGGGTCGCAATAGTTGGGCACAGCACCCCCAACCACAACAGCGAAGGCAGACTGGGGTTTGGCAGCCATGAACAATAACGTGGCCCGGAATTCCGTGGTAGGCCCAGGGAAGTCAGGGCCCAGTCCATGTGGAAGTGGGAATCGAAGGCCACGGGAAGCTGAGGTTCCGGTTTTGAAGGCTTCTGCCCCGCCCCGCTCCCCTCGATCCTACCACACTGTGCAGGCCGACGGCCCAAGTCCAAGACAAGCTCCCTCTCAAGGGGCCCGAGCTGAGACAACAGAGCCATCAGAGGTTGCCAGTGGAGGAGGACCGCGGGCGAATTTGGGGGCCTAAGACAGAAGCTATGAGGAACCGGATCCTCGTGGACCCGACAGAATTCCCGCATTGCCTCCTTCAATAATCCCCTGGGTTCCCTCAGGCTTTGGCATCCAAAACCGATTAAGGTTTTTAAGTCTCGGCCCGGCCCCAGCAGGTAGTTGGCGATCATATACATAAGCGGTGGCGTACCATTCAACTGGCGCATTGTCCCAGGGTCGCATCGACCCGAGGGCATCGGTCTGGCGAGGGAGGATCAGCACTAGGGCGGATCGTCCCGGGGGTGCACTGACCCGATACCGACTTAACACCAGACACCAGCGTCCGACTGACCATCTCGTCCTCTGGTGTATATTATTATCTTTATCGGCAGTTATTTAACTATTCGCTGGAACTTTGCCCAAGAACGTGGCTTGGGATCGTCCATCACACTACATCACTTAAACACTCTTTTCCGACAAACTTTGTAAACGTTACTTTCTAAATAAATGCTAGGCGTCCTGGTAGCTGATGCGATATTCGAGTAAAGCAACAACTTTGGCACATGGAGCATAGTGAGATGCGAATTCTGGGAAATATTCTGGTGAGCCGCTGCACCTCTCCAATGCAAAACAAACCGACAAGCTCTAGTTTTTCCGGTTGTGGCAAATGAAAAGAAAATGTAGTTATGAAGGGAGAATGAGAGTGTATTACACACAAAAAATAGCAACCAACGCTGTCGCGCACAATATGTCCAAATAAGCATCATATTTGTCATAAACAGCATCATCATCATCATCATCATCAACACTATCATAATCAACATCATCCATATATACACTGTGATCAATTATCAATTACGTTGTGGAAAAACCAACTTATTTCTCACGGAAAAAGTCAATTGATAATGCTCTTAGTATGTAAGCATGCTATACAAAAACAGAAAACACATTTGTAAGCAAACACACAACTGCCGATTGACAAGCTTCTTAAAAGATGATTTCGAGAAGCAATTCCGATCATATCTAAACACAAGATCCAGATTTGTTGCCTGCAGTAGGATATAACGATGACCCTTCAACTGTAGAGCATTTTAGTGATCGCCATTTCAGAGTAGCCAAGAACGTCTAGTAAGCACGGCACAGACTTAACGCACATCCAAGCCAGTATTAAACAATTACGGCACTATATTGTACCGCTTGAATCGAGAGTTAAATTACGACACCTTAATCATCAGGATAAATAGATATATTCAAGGCGTGCATAACTTGTCTTACTCGAGATTCCAAAAGTGGTTTGTACACCAAAACAGTATCATCTTGGTATTGATCGCCGAAAAAGTCATGGCACTTTTCGTCACTAAATCCACATTTTCGATAGTGATGGGAGAGAGCTAGCTGTGTATCAACATGAATAGCGGGTCCGCTGTTGGGAAAGCTTATGTAGCACCAATGATTGAACACGGAAAAGCATCTTCGCGGGTTGATAAATGATTTTGGTACAAACCATTTACCGCTAGGAGGTGCTCGCTTCCGGTATCGCATCGTGCGGAGAAAGCTTGGCTGTGATGGGTCAGGCGGCATATCTCTGAAGAAGTAGGTGTTCCGTATACTGTAAGAATGGGGAGGCTTTGACCTGTTTCCTCTTGTATTGATCTCCGATAACAGTTCATGGTATGTTCGATGTGTTCGCGGTATGATTAACTCATCAAAGTCGACCACAAGAACATACTTATATCGGTACATGTTCCTCATCATACAATCATTCAGCGATGCAGGACTACTCAGCTTCACAGCATGCACGCTGGAAGCATTCACTGGTGGAGGCATTCGATGAACGCGTAAAATTCCAGCTTGTTGGCAATAATCGAAAACAGCTGACATTTCCTCCATCTTACCGTCATAAATATTGAATTCTGTTACTCCCAACAATCTATTCATTTCGATCCATTCTACAAATGTTGTAGTTGGTATAGTCCCAAACCCAATGGCTACACATATCCCAAATTCGTGCGGCCATTGCTCCTTTGGCATTGCTTGAACTGGGAGCAGAATGGTCGATGTGCCACAGCGCGTTGTTGATATCGACACGAAGCTTGGAATTGGATCAAACGTCGGCAAGGGACAAGTCAGCTGGTTCTGTCCCCAATGGATTTGATTCACATTTCCACCTCTTCCAGTTTTCGTTATTTTGGTAGCAACTATGTATGGGAACGAGACATTAGTGTACCATACATGGCAGAAGAGTTCATTTCGACTCAAATTTGTAACGGCCAAAATTTGAATAGACGGGAAATTTTTATCAACGAAGCGCTCATCGTAGAATGCGGAGAAAACTATTACCTCCCCCATTCTATCCTGTGTGTATTGCCATGCGCCATCCCGTGTCAACGCTTGATTAGGTCGGGTTACTGGATGATTACAGCATTGACTGGTGTTCCTCAGACATGACAAATTGAGGATCTCTCTCCCAAAAGCAGAAGCTTTGAGCTCGGGTGCCATTGCAGCATGCGAATCTCTATATGACAGGTTATGTGCATATTTGCTACCAAGATCCACAGCAGCTGTTTGATGGAGTAGTAAATTGTTGGTTCGAACCAGTAGCCTGATCGTCAGTCCAACGACTGCTGCCGTAGCGATTTTGAGGATAGTGCTGAAAACATCACAACACGGTTAGGTCTACGTTATATATAATAGTTTGAAGAAATTACATTTTACTATATTCAGAACAAGCATGGGTAAATGAGATACATTAATGTAGTTGTTAAATATATATATATATATATATATATATATATATATATATATATATATATATATATATATATATATATATATATATATATATATATATTTATATATATATATATATGCATACATACATGCATACAAACATACGTACATACACACATACAGGAAAACAGATACATATAAAGATATGAAAAGACATATACAAGCAAACAGACATACGTACATACATACATATAAACATTCATACGTACGTTCAGTCATACATACATATATACATCCATGTATGCATGCACGCACATACACATACATAAATACACAGATACACTTATATATATATTCAAATATATATATATATATATATATATATATATATATATATATATATATATATATATATATATATATATATATATACGATAGGTAAATTTCAATGCAACTAAACATCGGCTCCAAATTCAGAGCAAAACCGTATGACGTGGTACTTAGTTATTCTTGTGCTGGAGATGACGCAGACTACAATTAAATGATGTGACAAGCCATTCCTATTTACATGCCACCACATACACATTTTACCAACCTATGCGTAATCCTAGCAATGTTGCATGCCACTGGTTATAATGATGGTAGCTGTTTGCCTATAAACTTGTAAGTAACAATGACGATTTTTGACTTATGAACATTATTTTAGTAACACAACAATGTTATTCAATCGGTATGGCAGATTCGAGCGTTAATCTTATATAACATTGATAGTTTTGTAGTTCATGTATATTCGCCTTATAGGTGGCACAATACCGCACTAAAACGTGTTTGCAACCTGGTATAGATTACTCACAGCAAATGGTACATGTGACAAATAATGTCTAATGCTCTACTGTGGAAAATATGCGTACATACAAACATACATATATACATACATACACATTCATACAAACGTACGTCCATTCATGCAAACATACATGCATAGATACGTACATGCCAACATACCTACGTTCGTACCTATGTACGTACATACTTACGCATACATACACACGCACAACGCATGTACACACACACATATATATATATATATATATACGCATGTGCATACGTGCATACATGCATACACACACGCATGCATGCATACATGCATTTATACATACATACATACATATATATATATATATATACATACATACATACATACATTCATACACTTATACTTACATTTATACATACATATTTGCATACATGTTAAGTACTCACTCATATTTGTATCTCAGGGAAACCGCCGCCTATGTAAATTTGCTTTATTGTAGGTAGGGTTCAAAACGCCACTGAGAAGTTGTGAAAGAAATTTTCTGTCAGCTTATCTTTACGACCTTCTTGTCGATTTTATTTGCGACGTCCCTGTTCATGTGACTCCTCGTGTTGTTATGATACTTGACGGTGATTGGTGTATATTGCTTTAAAGTCTCTGTACCGGATCTCCTTGAGGCAGTCATTCTCAACCGCATGTTTGCTTACATAGATCCCCTCCCTGCATATTAATCCCCAATACTGTAATGTTTACTGGCATATATGCTGAGCCCTGTCATCTCTCCCCCTGCTTTCAATGGAAAATAGAGTAGTAAATTAACTAAGTAACGAAGTGTAAAAGGTAAATATTAACTTGGTGGAGCATTTGCTTAACCAGACCGCCGACTAAAACTTATTAATTAAGCGTCCGAATGATATTGATTAATATTTCCGCCGACGGTTGCTGATCGATCAATCGCCAACCGATATTGACTTAAGAAGCGCCTAGTTATACTGATCAATAGAGCCGCTGACAGATACTGGATAAGTGTTATATCGCCATAAAATTCGCTATATGTGGTGGCAGTGATAGTTGAGCTCACGCAGCTTGATCCATAATGAACAAGGTTATCCTATAACACGTACACATGCTGTTATGTTCTTTGTTATAGCAAAAATGGCAAGATTTACCGAATCTTGATCAAGCCAAGGCCTGTATCGCATTGCCAGGGCAGGTGAAGCTTCAAAACTAGTGAATTGCAAATGGAACTTTGCAATAGTGATGAGAGCTTGCTGTCTACCAGTCATAATGGGAATTTCATTGGAGACATCATAATGTGTACTGCCACATTATGATTACCACAGCATGAGTTGAAACGTTATGATATGGATGTTAAAATTATTGAATCCGTACGCCTCAGGCTGAGATGAAGCTGGTCTTTAACCCTATGATTCGATACTCATCATGTAAGTTAACAACCAACAACTGCAAGAACAATTGGTCCAAATTGATACACCTCAAGTAGGCTTAGACACAAGGATAGTTGATCAATGTCTGATTTGTCAAACACGCAATATAAATGTTGTCACTATACTTTTTTGATCTATCGGTGTAAATAGATTAAGTGACTTCAGCTGTTGCAACTGTAATCCGACGACTGCCCACTTTGGATATCAATAACGTTAGTTTATGCCTGGGTCAGAGAACACTTAACCCATCTTTCCTGATCATGAAATATTCATGGTATTTCACGAAAAATCCATGACATTTCATGAACTCATGTACTGGATATTTTACATAATGCATCAAAGTATTCAGGGGTATTGGTGAACTACCATGAACGTCAAATGGCATTTTATAATTGAACATTGATGAATATTCATGGTAAACCACACCATTTAATTCGTGAATTATCAGACATGATGATTGATAGTGGTCATACAGGCAGTCGCGCATATTTGTGAACTACCATGAACGTTAAATGGTATCCTTATATCGCTTAGCGCTTATGAATATTCATAGCTAGCCCTGCTTGAATAATCGTGCATATTCATAATGCGTCGCAAGACTCAATTTATGAAAATTCAGAGATATTGATGATTAACCCTGATAGAAAATTAAAAAACACGTTATTACTGGTATACTGTTGAATAACTAAGGCAATAGATCATGAAATGACTTATGAACCACTAAATTCACAGGCACTCAAATCTGGACAGGATAATTGAAGATGATGGACGGAAATAATGATACAAACCATTTGCACAATTTGTTATAAAGATTGTCTCTCAACAGTGTCTAATATCACATGTGTGACTCAATATTGTACCTTACCGCCTATTCGGATGACACATTTCAATTCGACCCTTCCCTCGATTGTATCCCCTTCCTTGTATTCATTAAATAGCTTCTTCTGTTCAAAAACGCATGACAGGTTACAGGACTGGTGTAGTCACCCACTAAAACCATTAAAACAAAATCAAACGCTCCATCGTGTTTAACTTTGATAAGTTTCAAAATACTCGACTGTCACACCATTAATAAATTAGCCAGTTCGCTCGAAGAAAGAGAAAGCGCGCGATTCAATTACTTAACAATCTCCCAAGTCTTGGTAGCAAGTCACGTTGAACCAGGCGCGCGCCCTGATACCCGGGCCTGTTACAAGGCCATCGAATTGTCAACAAAACTCTGCACAAGAGATTTGATTGTACTCGCTCGGGATGAAGCGAAGCGGGCTACGAACTACGCGAGAGTTTTTCCTTCGTGCATATCATATTATATATTCGATTGTGATCTAGCTACTGATTTTTGCTTTGTAAATATTTATTAATATAAACCTGCCTATTAAATGAATTGTTGCTACTTAGTTCGCAATTTTGGAGAAAAAAAATACGAAAATGCTATTTGAGGCTAGCTCTGTTAGAAGAAAGCCAGTTGTTTGGGAAAACAATAATGCCGAGTGAATTGGGAAAGTTTGCTGTGGCAACTTCTATCTAACACGGCAGGTTTAATACGGAATATGCCTCTTTGGGAGCAAAAAGGTAAATGTATGTATTTCTATATTCAAACAGTTGTGTGATGTTTCGAAATAAAATGGTTAAGTCATGAAATTCAGGAGGCGATAATACAATAGTCGATACCTTCGAGCGATCGCAAGTACCAGAGCTCTCCAGTGCCGTGGTCTATTTCAAGTACGTATCTTAGTCGACTATCATGCTTAGCCGACTATGGTTAGCCGACTATCCAACTAAATTGAGTTTGACGAACACATTACTGACTGAGCTGACCGGCAGCGACCGAGCTGACCGGCAGCGACCGAGCTGACAGGCAGTGATTTGAGCTGACCGGCAGTGATTTGAGATGGCAGGCATCGACAGAGCTGACAGGTAGCGACTGAGCTGACCAGCAGTGACAGAGCTGACCAGCAGCAACAGAGATGACAGGCAACGATTTGAGCTGGCAGGCAAAGTCCCCGTATTTATACACTTTCCTTACAAACCCACATGATACTAAAATCAAACATATACCAAAATATTGAAACATGCAATCATTATATAGAATTAACGCTCACCACACTTTAAAACTATGTCCAACATTACACTGTTCAACGCATGGAGGCAAACCTCGATATAAAAATCATAACATTCCTGAGATGCAACGCGAGATTGTTATCAATAAATGAATATGACACTGCGGAAATTTCATAAATGAAAACAAATAGTCCTAAATGTTCGCTAGTTACTCACAAAACCATTCAAGTAATCCTAAAGACATCTAATAATAATAATAACAATAATATGTGAACGAAACTGAAACCTTAAAAAGAAAACCAATACAACAAGAATGCATTCCTTATGAAACCCCCATATCCGTCACACTGCCCCATCAATCAAAATAGTTCTTCCTCAAACTGCCCTCACACAAGTAAATATATAGATACACCTCCATTAATACAACTACAACAACTAAAGAAAAAAAGACCCAACGAAAACTCAATGCACACACATCTCACAAAATATCGCTGATTTTGGGTCGCAAAAGTCTTTCTTTTATTTGAGTTTTTGACGGTGGCACCCAGGTCAATACCAATTCGTAAATCGTACCTGATGCAAATAACACTCTCTCCTCCTTATGGATTACTCTCCTTGCGACGGGCCCGGTCCCGCAATCCCTGTAGTAAGGTTGCAGTTGCTGAATCACTGTCCAGGGAGGGAGCTCCTAGAAAGAACACTAGGATGGTATTATCTTGCTCCAGTTTTCTTGTGAGGGGAATAAGCTTCACTGTGTTGTTTGGTAGATCCTTATTTTCCTCTTTTATTTCTGTTTCTTCCTGTTTGCCTTCCTCTGTATCAGAGGAACTAGATGACGTGTCCAAGCACCGTTTTCTACAAATTATAATGGTTTCGGGAGTTTGGGGCCTTTTCTGTAGTGCAGTACAAGGCTTACAGTTCCTGCTTCATGGCGCCTCAGCTGGTACGGTTCACATCATAAACCTTGAAGTGGCACTTACTGCATTGCAGCCAATGGTCGTGGGTGACTGTCATGTGTTGGCAGAGAGCCCTTCTACTTGGAAGAGTGGCCCTACACTGCCGACATGCTTGAGAATTCATCATCCTATGAACATACCCAATGAATTTTTACAGTGGATTATTTAATAATGTTAGTAATTCACTGGCTGTGGGGACGCTAACCTTGTGTTATATATATTAATAAAAAAATGAGTACTATTGTTCTATTACCATCCAAATCTTTGAGGGGGTATACATTTGTGTTTCTTTCTATTATCTCTACTTGTATGCTGAGGGGGATGAACAATCGGTGGGATGCCAGCATCAACATTAATGAAAGTAGTTTCTCGTTCTTGCCCAACATCACAACCTAGATGTTCCATTGAGGAATCATGCTGACCAGTTTGCATTACATCATCAGAATTAAGAACGTTAGTTTGGTTTATTCGCCCCTGACCGGAAGATTCAACTTGGTTATTCCCTAGCTAAGAAGCCTGCATGGCATGTCCATGGAGCGTCTTAATATCGTTTACATGGACCGTTGTAGTTTTAGCCCCAGGAGCCTGTTGACGATTGAAACTCACAGTGTTGGGCTGGGCCATCGCTAAATATGGGCCTTTGTATGGCGAGGCCAACTTGTTCCCCACCAGAGACGCAGAGTGATACCGAAGGACCCAGTCACCAATCTATATCGCTCTGTTCCCTGCTCGTTTGTCATATTCCGCTTTCTGCCGGTGAGAAGCTTTGCCCAAAAGCAGTCTAGCCCTTTCATGATTGATTTGGTGAACTTTCCTGACCCACTCCACATATTCAACTGGACAGAATAGTTTGTTGTCCTCATCGGGATGGGTGAACATTAGAGCAATTGGCATAGTCACCTCTCGACCAAATATTAGTAAGTTTGGGCTACAGTTACTACTCTCGTGAGCAGTTGCCTGGTATGCACTCAGGACATAGGGAAGGTGATCATCCCAGTCCTCTGGGTCATCCTCATATAGTTAAGCTAACATAGCCAACAATATTCGATTGAACCGTTCCACCTGCCCATCTGACTGTGGATGGTAGGGTGTCGTTCTTGTCTGAAATATTACAGACTTCACGGGTAAGAATGGACTGTAATTCCGGCCCCTGATCTGAATGGATCAACCGAAGACAACCAAAGCAACAAAACACCTCCGTCACAGGCACGTCTGCCACTGTAAGAGACTGGTGGTTAGCAAGAGTAAATGCCTCCGTCCACTTAGAAAGGTAGTCTGTCACGACTAAGATACAAGTATTTCCGCTTGTTGCCTCAACTGGCATGCTCATTATGTCAACTGCAATTCTTTCCCAAGGAGCACCCGAGTGGCTCTTAACTAATGGTGCATGGCGCCTGCCTGCTCGTGGCTTTCGCTTTTGACAGGGTATGCATTCCAGGCACCACCTATCTACATCACTGCATATGCCAGGCCACCAAAACTTGTCCTCAAATTTGGACAATGTCCTCCTAATCCCCATATGCATGGGTAAAAAAAGTTGAGAATTTTGAAAATCCTGATAGAAGCTGGGGGCCGCAGTGCCCCCGGTCAGGTCCAGGGCGAAGCCTTGTCCAGGGGGCCGGAGGCCACCGAAAGCTCCTTGAACGTAGCCATTTTATTGGATCTGAAATGCCTTTTCCAGGCTTTAATTTTAAATAATGAGGAGTATTGGAATAAGGTTTTTCAGACATATATGACTATGAATAAGTATACTGATATATATGTGACACTACATACTGAAGAATATCCTGCATAAACGAGCCAGTAACAATGATTTACTATGTATGTAATTTTTCACATTTTAGATATTTTCTTTTAAAAATGTTTGAAAAGAATAATTTCAACAACAATTGTAATTCTAGATTTTTTTAACTGAAATTTTTTAAACAATAATTTCATATTTTGAACAACACAGTGCCATATTATCACTATTTTAACAGTTAAATACACTAATATATATGCAGTCAATGGGAGTGACTCATTAGAAGTGACTTAAGTGCACTTTATTCTTTTCCATCTTTTGGAACTTTTGGAGTCCTGCTCATGCTTTCTTTTTCCGAGCCCGACGTTCTGTTTCTTCAGTACGCTTTTCTTCAGCCTAAGAAGTTTTTGTACTCTTTTGGCTTTCTCAGCCTTCAGTCGAAGCACAGACCCACTTAATTTTTCCTGCATCTGCTGTTGTTTCAGCTCTGCTAGCTGTTCGATTTCAACATCAACATTGTACTGACTGGTTTCTGATGCCAGCTTTCCCATCAGTTCCTCATCAGTGGTGAACAAATGCATAAATGAGGCCAGTCGTTGAAATGAGGTCGCTGTCTGCTGATGACAATTTGTTGTAACAACCATGACTCAAAGTCAAACCAATTTGCCTGATTGTTTGACTCCTTTGATTGGTGTACTATACTGATCGTATCGGTTGGATTTTGGGATTGCAGTTGTACCACATTGACAGTGTCAATGGAAGTTTGAACGGCACAGTCAACGTATGATTTTAATGAAACTTCTTTTTTTATTACTACTTGTACATGGCCTTCGTGATAGCCCATCAGCATTTCTGTGCGAACTTTCTGCCCTATGCACTGTCAATGTCATAGGTTCCCAAAATCATAAGCCAGCGTGCCATTTGGCCTTCTGGCTACGGAAATTCATCAGCCAACTCAATGCCCCGTTGTCCGAACGAACTAATGTATGTCGGCCATAAACATAGTGGTGGAAGTGCTTGAGAGCAGCCAAGACCGCCAGCTATTCTCTGCGGGTGACACAGTATCGCCGTTGCTGCTTTGTGAAGCAACGACTGTAATAGGCGATAACTCGTTCAACACCATCTTGCCTCCGTGACAATACTGCACCCACATCATTGTTACTAGCTTCAACGTCAAGTATCAACTGACCCTGGGAGGATTGATAGCCCAACACAGGAGAATTTGGCTTTTAGTCTTCCAAATGATTCCTGACACTCAGTGGTCCAAACGAATGGTCTGCCAATTTCTGTCAACTTATGAAGTGGTCTAGCAATGTCTGCAAAACCTTTGACGTACTTGCGATAGTAAGAACAAAGACCAACGAAGCTTCTGACATCTGTCACATTTTGAGGTTGAGGCCACTTGGTGATTGCCTCGACTATTCAGAAATGGGTCCCAATACCTCGTTAGACACAATATGGCCTAGGTACTCAACTTCTGGCTGTAAGAGTTAACATTTTGTTGGGGCAATATTTAGTCCAGCCTGCTGTATTCTACCTAGAACCTGACCCATGTGCACTATATTGTTTTCAAAGGTATCAGAAAAGATGATAATGTCGTCAAGATAAACACGACAAGTTTTCCAGTGGAGCCCTGCAAGAACCTGCTCCATTAGCCTTTTAAAGATGGCTGACGTAGAAACTAGGCCCAATGGAATTACTTTGAGCTGCCATAGGCCACCCTGAGTGTAAAAAGCAGTTGTCTTTTTGTCTCCTGGATCAATTTCTACCTGCCAATAGCCTGATGCAAGATCAAGTGTGGATAACCATTTGGCACCACCCAACAATTCCAAGAATAGTCGATCCTTGGTATTGGACAACTATCTTTGGTGGTCACCGAGTTAAGCTTACGGTAATCCACACAGAACCTTAGAGTGTTATCTTTCTTCACTACTAGGACAAAAGGAGAAGCGCAAGGACTACAAGATGGTTCAATTACACCCTGATCGAACATCCTTTGTATCTCTTTCCAGGGTTCGACGTTAACTTTTTCAAGAGCTGGTGGTCCAGTAACTCTGGAAATCTACTAGACCTGACCTGACCTAAATTGAACTAGACCAACATGCTAAAAACGGAATAAAGCATGGCAGTGGTAAAAAAACTTAAAAAGTCATTGTAAGATTAACAGTTTAATGATTTAAAAACAAAACAAAAAGGTATAACTGTAAAATGAACATTGGCACTAACTATATGCAAAAATACATGTTCAGTCAAACTAGTGCAAACACTATGACAGTCACAGTGTCACTCACTGATCACAAGTCAAAGTCAGGGCGTCTGGCCCTCTGTCCCCCGTGCCACCACAGCTCAAGCGCTCGCTGGGCATTGTTTCCCTCAATAGATGGACCCTGGATGGCAACTGCCATCAACATCTTAAGCATGCTGATATCAAGGCGTGCCCACCAGTCTGATTTCACTCTTGCCATGGCAGAGAAGCCACGCTCACACACAGCACTGGACACAGGAATACAGAGAATAATCTCCACAAGCTTGAGAATGTTTTAACAGTTTTCTGAAAAAATATAATTAATTTTGAGAGAAGAACCCAGCACAATATCGAGAATAACACCCATGTCAATAACAGTAACATGTTTGACCATCTTTTTTTAAACTCAAGCGCAACTGATTTGAACATACTTGCTGTCTAGATCACAACAGTTTATATCATTTTTGGTGAATGCTGTAATGTAGAATAAAAACTTTCTTACAGTTATTGTAGAATCTACTTTAATGAATAATTCAATTATAAGTTAGGAACTCACCTGGGTTTCAGGCAGGTTGCCCGGGAAGAATATCTGCATTGCATGAAGCAGCCAATCAGAATCGATGTCTCCAACTCTGTTAGAGATGTGATCCTACACAACATCTACTTACATGTCCTGCTTGGCCTTGAGTTGTTCTGCATCCAGGGTTGGTGCCTTCAATTAAATGTTCTTGAAAGTGTAGTCGTCTGTAACTGTCACTAGAAAAGACTGGAGACAGGTGGCTGGCCTGTGATGGAGTGCAGTAAGTCTCAAGTGCTGATGTTGCCTCTGGTACATCACAGCTGTCTCTCTGGAACTGGAGGGATGAATCACTCAAAATGTCCAAAAGATCCCTAAGAAAGTGCATGTTGCGGAGGAGAGTGTAATCCTTCAGATGCTTCAAGATGAATCGAACTCTACCTTGAACTTCTGGGGAGCCAATCCGACCTTCCACTGTGTTTTCAAAGTGGTTGACGAAAGTGCTCTACTTGGTCAACAGGACTTGGAGACATCTGCTGAGGTGGGGCATTCATCTTGTACCTGACAGGTTGGCCGGTCTAATCATCTTTTCCGCCATGGCATCGGCAAGCATCTGAAGCTCCCATAATGCTTTAGCACTGTAGTGGTAGTGCTTATGTAGACACATAAGCACTGCCTTAAGGTCTTCAAATAGCTTGCCATCTCTCTCCTTCATGGCATCCACTGCACCAAGTTCAAGGCTGTGGCTCCCCCTGTGGGTCCGGGGGTAGAATAGGTCCACTGTATCCACCTGCATGCCGTAAGAGGCGACTTATAGGGGGCAACCTGTTGGCCGTGGGTTGCGACTCGTGTCGGTGAACAATGGGATCCAAGTGGTTGAGTGGAGCGGTCCTTTTGAGGGCCGTATCTGCAACACACTACTCTGGCCCGGATTTCGCCTAGACGAGAGGCTGGAATGGCCTGGTCCAGTCAATCGGCTTGTGGGGGTGCCTTGCCCTTGGATACTATTTGACTTTTTATCTTTTTCAACATCATCCAATTGTATGTCCCTCTTTTTTCCATTTGTCATAGAAGGCGGCTGCTTAATCAGGTCCCACTTATTTATTAATCTTTCTAGGCGCCATATAACACATTCGTGTTGGTGTGCCGTTAAACCCTATTCTCACTCACTCACCCTCATTACTATTAGGGCGGAAGAAAGAGGTCGGTTGTTTAATGGAATACATGAATGGTCATTTGATGAGAATGTCTGGGGTGATGACCATGGATATCCTATACTGGTGCCGGGTCGAGTTTTGCGTATGGGGCTATCAACTAGTCTGAGTGGACAGACTTCCTTTCTAGGTGTAACTATTGTTGTTAATCGTGTACAAGAAATATAGGCGTGCAGTGAACACAGTGGACGCAGTAGACACATATTTAGTTACTGTCGGTATGTGTCTTGGCGCAAGTGGTATAGGTATAATGTCTACAGTAGTTGCCAATCCTATTGTCACAGTGCTGGGTGTTACTGGAGCCGCTAGTGGGCTCCTTGGAATTGCTGGAAAATTCATTAGTCGGCAACTGACCATCAAGGTGAAAAAACATGAGCAGATCCGCATTCTAGCCCATAGCAAATTGGATACAATTGCTGACATTGTATTGACAGCACTTGAAGATGGTAATATCTCGGATTATGAGTTAAAAATCGTTTTAGCTGAGGTCACAAAATATACCCAAATGAGGAGCGCTGATCCAACGTGGAAAAGACAATGCATTGGAAGGTATCAGGCCAAAATTGGGTGCTTCTTAATCATTCAGCGGACTATGATCGACCTTATTGGCCCTCCTCAATACACAGAATACTTTTAATTGCGCGGACATTTACGCACTGTTTATACCAATCTATTGAATGAACGAAGACATAAGGTATAGAAATAAACACCAAAGAGCGCTTATCACCATACTTGAAAAAAGCTTATGTAAAAGAGTTTAAGTTAGATATAGAATATCTGAAAGACGAGAAAATAAATCTGGAAGATAAATTGAAAGACGTTGAGGGTGATATGGTGACCTTGTGGAATTGAAAGATATAGTGAGAGATCTGGAGTTTAAGAAAGATGATCTTATGGAGCGAGTGCAACGCCAAGAGGAGAATGTCAGCAAGTGTCACGCGAGCTTGTGATTCAAAGAGTTGGATAGCTGCGATCGGTGTGTATACCTTGACCTATGGAAACACTAGTTTACCGACATAAATCTTGTATAAGCTGTCGAAGAGAGAATAGCGTAGATGAGTGTCGACGCGCCAGAACCCCCACTCTCTATACATCATACATACATACATACATACATACATACATACATACATACATACATACATACATACATACATACATACATACATACATACATACATACATACATACATACATACATACATACATACATACATATATACATGCATGCATGCATGCATGCATACATGCATGTACATGCGAACATGCGTACATGCGAACATACATACGTACTTACGTACATACATACATACATACATGCATACATACATACATACATACATACATACATACATACATACATACATACATACATACATACATACATTGATACATTCATTGATACATTGATACATACATTGATACATACATACATACGTACATATTTACATACTTACATACATACATATATATGCATACATATATACATATATACATACATACATATACATACATTCATACATACATACATACATACATACATACATACATACATACATACATACATACATACATCATACATACATACATACATACATACATACATACATACATACATACATACATACATACATACATACATACATACATACATACATACATACATACATACATACATACATACATACATACATACATACATACATACATACATACATACATATATACATACATACATACATACATACATACATACATACATACATACATACATACATACATACATACATACATACATACATACATACATACATACATACATACACATATACATACATACATACATACATATATACATACATACATACATACATACATACATACATACATACATACATACATACAAGCATACATATATACCTACATACATACCTACATACATACATACATACATACATACATACATACATACATACATACATACATACATACATGCATACGTGCATACATGCATACATGCATACATGCATACATGCATACTAACATACATGTTAATGTACTCACTTATATTTGGATCTCTGGGGAAAACGCCATCTCTGTGTATTTGCCATATTTGCGTTAGGTTTAAAACACCATTGAGAAGTTGTGAATGCATTTTCTGTCCGCTTATCTTTCCACACCGGCTGTGCCATGCACACTTTGCCCTCGTTGATATTATCGATATGTAGGTACGCACCGCGACCCCTTTATCTATTCACACTACAGACGACACTTGTCATTTGTTATCTTCTCATGTTGTGGTATTACAAACGGTAGATTGCTTTGATGGCTCTTGACCGTATCTCCTCGAAACAGCCATTCTCAACCGCATGTTTGCTTACATACATCCCCTTCATATTAATCCTAGACACCGCAATGCTTACATATATGCTAAGCCCTGCCTCCCCCCCCCCTGCATATATATCCTAAGCACTTGTCCTTTTCCCTTTCCCTTATGCTGAACAAAGCAAATCCTCGCGCTAATGAACCCATGACAGCACTATGTCCAGATGATGTTGGTGCATGGAGCTGAAGGGATAAAACAAACGTCCCGGACGACCACGTTTATTGTGAGTGAAAACCCTGCGACTGTTGGTACGAAATGCCCATGAGACAGCTATGAGAGCCTTTAGAGGGGACAAAAACATATTGTAAATTACATTATAAGCGTATTGATTTTCGGCGTGCATCCTTCTCAAAGTGAATTGAAATCTTTGAACTGATGAATTCTAGCGAGACCGACTGAGGTGCCATCTTATCGTTCAAATTCATAGACAGACGCAATATAAAAACAACATTGATGGCTTGAGGCGGAGCTGAAGTACATAATGTATTGCTTTCAATATAACATACATCAGTATATAAACTACACAATGCAGTGTAAAAGGTAAATACTAACAAGGTGGAGCACTAGATTAACCAGACCGCGATATGTAATGGCAGTACAAGCTGAGCTCAATGTGAGGTGCGTGTGATCAATATGATGATGTCACGGACGTATCTGGTAATGTTGGCTGGATGACTGCGATACAACAGCATTGCAACTTCTAGGAGCGAAACACGTGGTATAGCATCATATGTGTCATATACAATAAGCCCACGTGGCGTGGGCATTCCTCTACATGTGTGTAGTATTATGTGATTATATTATAGGATGGCACCCTTATTCTGTATTTTATATAACATTTTCCCGACGACTGCCCACTTTGGATATCAATAACGTTGGTTTACGCCTACCTCAGCCCTTCTCCAGGCCCACAAGCCAGAGTGTGCAGGGGTCGGCCAAACAGCCGTGTGGGTAGACATGCCAGAGGAGGGGAAAAACGGCCTATCCTTCCAGAACAGGCAAAAGCAACTCCCTGCCCCCTACGTCATCTACGCAGACTTCGAGGCGCTCACAGTTAAGCTTCTAGGGCCAGCACTCAATTCGGAAAAGAGCAACACCCGGAAGACCCAGGAACACCAAGCCTGTGGGTTCGGCTGGGGTGACACTGTGGAGAAGTTCCTCAAAGCCCTATATCAAGAGGAGAAAAAGATCAAATCAGTTCTCTCCAAGCCAGTCCCCATGCGGATGACCAGGGACGACCAAAGAGTCCACAAGACTGCAACCAAATGCCACGTCTGCAGCAAACCACTCGGAACCGACCGGGTCCGCGACCACTGCCATATAACCGGCAAGTACAGAGAGCCAGCTCACAACGCCTGCAACCTAAAGCTTAGGCTGAGCCCCATAACAACCCCAATCCCTTGGTCTTCCATAACCTGCGGGGCTATGACTCCCATCTCCCAATGCAAGGCATAAGCAAGGTAGAGGGAAACATCAACTGTATGCCCAACAAAATGGAGAAGTACATATCCCTATCCCTCGGACAGCTCCGCTTCATAGACTGCGCACAGTTCCTCCTGGCCTCTCTCGACAAGCTGGTCTCAGCCAAAAGCCCAGACACCTTCACCGTGACGTCAGAGTATGAACCAGTCCAGACAAAGCGAGGGTTACTCCTACGCAAGGGAGTCTTCCCCTATGAGTTCATGGACAGCTGGGATAAGTTTTATTCTCCCCTCCCGCCCACCCAAGACTTCTGCAACAAGCTCTCGGAGCAGGGCATATCACCTACAGACTACGCCCACGCGCAAAAGGTCTGGAGCACGTTTGGCTGCAAGAACATGGGCGACTACAACGACCTTTACCTCCAGACAGATGTCCTCCTCCTAGCCAACGTGTTTGAAACCTTCCGGAAGACCAGCCTAAAGCAGTACGGCCTGGACCCAGCCCACTACTATACTAGCCCAGGCCTCTCGTGTGACGCTCTACTCAAGAGCGCAGTGGTAAAACTCGAACTCCTCACCGACTACGACAAACACCTCTTCATCGAAAAGGGTATGTGTGGAGGGATAAGTATGGTCTCGTGGCGCCACGCCAAAGCAAACAATCCCTACGTAGGAGACTTCGACCAGGACAAGCCCACAAGCTATATCCAGTACCTCGACGCCAACAACCTCTATGGATGGGCAATGAGCCAGGCCCTACCTACCTCGAACATTGAGTGGGTGGACCGGCCAGAGTCGCTCTCCAGAATAGTCCACACCCACCCTGACGATGCCGAGACTGGGTACATACTCGAGGTCGACCTAGAGGATCCAGCTGAGCTTCACGACGACCACAACGACTACCCCCTGGCCCCAGAGCGACTACTTGACCAGAACGAGTGGCTCTCAGACTACCAGAGAAACCTCCTTAACGAATACAGGGGTCGAGAAGCCGGTCCCAACCTGAGGAATAAGGAGAAGTACGTACTCCACTACAGGAACCTCAAACTGTATCTCGCCCTGGGGATGAGGCTGACCAAGATCCACCGCACCCTATCCTTCACCCCAAGCCCCTGGATGGAACCCTACATCCTGAGGAACACAGATCTCTGCAAGGCCGCAACCAGCGACTTCGAGAAGGACCTATACTAACTAATGAACAACTCCGTCTTCCACAAGGCCATGGAGAACCTCCGCAAGCGTGTTGACGTGAAGCTGGTCCAAGCTGCAGACAGCAACAAAATAAGAAAGCTCATCGCCAGCCCCGCCTTTGCCCGCCAGAAAATATTAGACGACGACCTAGCCGACATCCACATCCACAAAGCCCACCTGGCCCATTACTTCAGTATATCAACTGGTAAGATTCCTTGTTTAATAAGCATATCTTTTGTGGCCAGAGCTAGTGATACATCGGCAACAGCCATAGCCAGGTCGCGTGGTGTGAAATCAAGACGTGGCACCCCACCACCAAGAGCCATCTTAGCAAGCTTGGCATAACCTATTGATATACCGGAAACAACTGCACCATGGTACAGAGCGTTGACGAGCATTTTTCCATCAGTAATTGTTGTTGTCATCTTATTCCTTATAAAACGGATCCTTTAAATGAGCGTTCCTAGGCTTTTGTACCACAACCTGTTTAGGGTGTGAGGCTACCATCTGGTGCCTGTAGCAATAAAATGCGAGTCCAAACACCCCGACAACCAAAGGCACAGCCCATCTTCGCTACGCCCACCTTTCCGGAGGGTTGCTGGTTGATATTGGCTCGACAGCTTCGTCTCTAGCATCTGTATGCGCGGCCTTAGACTCTCGGAGCTTTCTCAGAAGCTTATTTTGATGGGCTTCCTGAGCTGCAGCACCCTTTTGTCCTGCCGCAACCTTTTTAGCGTTTTTGGTAGTGGTCACTGACGTTATCTCCCCTGGTGTTGTCTCTCCTTGATTCGTATTCGTTTCTTCCATGTTTACTTACTAAATTTATTTGTCCAATTGACAGCTCTTAGTTAGCACCTGCTATAGCGGAGTTAAACACCTGTAATAGCATAGTTAAGCTCATGCTATAGTGAAGTTAAACACATACTATAGTGTGCAAGTGTCTTTCTCTCCCCGAGCCCCTGTTGTTTCGGGGCTTGTTTTTCCCGAACTGACAGTGCTTAACTGTTGTTAAAGCCGCGATTAATGGAGCTAAAAATATACCATAGCGATGATATAGCTCACTAGTGGCAGTGCTTAGCGCGTGCCCAACAAACAGGTCAGTCTCCAGGTCTGTAATTAGCTTTGGTTGGTGTTCTGGTGGGATCGGTAGAAACATACAAGCAATACCTGAGTACAGCTGTAGCAATGATTGACCTAGAGTGCGCATCATGCTAGCCCCTAGCCGAGCCTCGTATCTCACATACAGCTTTATGATCTCTTCATCAGACATTGATTCAACCTGGTCAATTGTAAGGCGCTCTAAACCAAGGTACTGACGGGCCTGACCCCCAGCTATGACGGCAGCAAGTCTATCTCTCTTAGAAGACATATCTACACCAGGGGTGCAATTAGGTTTCCCTCCCCCCAGACTTTGTCTCCACTAAGCTAGTCGTGTCCTGTTCAGAGAGTTTATCATAATGGTATCAGGATCCATGAATATACGAATACGCCTTCGAGCTTCAAAATACTGCACCACTACCCAGATGAAGGAACCTAAATTGGTTACTGAGGCAGCAGATTTTTTCGTAATCTGTATGGTGATACCCTCAGACGCATTATCCACGGCCATGCCACTACCATGCAGCTGGTCGTCATCACTCGTCCTAAAGTCGAGCCACAGAGAATACTTGGTGGTTAGGTACTCTCCTAGGGACACGTCCGACAATGCCAAGTCTTTTACAGCTATTGCTACACTGGGGTCTCGTTTACTCGTTGCTGCGATTACAGGTATTTTCGTACACAGGTTGTTTCATACACACTACTTACGGTTGTTTCGTACACGCGAGATTGTTTGTTTCGTACACGCAATATCAAAAGCAGTAGTTCCGTATGTAACGCTTAGTGATGTAACTATGTAATATACTTCTAAATATAAAATATCTGGTATCGTGTTTTATTATTTATTTTCATTAAGAGTTGGCTTGAAAAAATGTTATGGCTTGTGTAGACTAGAGCATCTATTAATCTAATGGGTATCCGCAACAGTGAGTGTTGTGTACATAAATGTAAATATTTATTATTAAAGAAATTGGAAGCGTGGAAAATTTGTTTGTTCAGTCGTCATTATGGTCATAATTAATGTGGACGAAATTGTCAGTCGCCAATGTAGCATGTTTGTTTTATTTACAATTGTTCGTCAGGAAAATTATGTCGGCAAAAAACAGTTACCTGTTTGTGTCTGTAATTATGTGGATGTAAATTATTTTAGCATGTTGCTGTATCCCGATGTGGTACCGTCCTGTTCCTCATAGGAATTCTCAAATGGAAACTGACAGAGTGAAATTTAATGAATATTGCAATGGACGTAATATCCAGTTCTAATTGGCAATCGATAGATGTTGAAATGAGCTAGTACACAAAATGTTGATCAGATTTATTGAACTCGAAAACATGTAGAAAACAGTTTCAAATTTCACCCAGAATACAGCAAACAGACTTGTTGTTCGCCAAAACTAAACACAAAACTAAAGTCACATATACAAACGTAATAACACAAAGAAAGTCACATATACAAATTAAACATGTATCCATGCACATGAAACACTTAACTACTGAAAATGAAACACTTAACTACTGGTGCAGAGGTATGACTGGTGCAGGCCCAACACACTGGCAAACTTTTATGAATGAGGAAGTGGAATGCTTCTTTGCCTCATATTCTTCCCACAGCTGGAACAGGCGGGTCTGCTGATCACGACTAGCTTTTCTTTTGCACAATGTCAGTTTTTGTTCACTAACAAGTTGGTACCAGTGCTTCCTTGTGGAGGAGAGGAATGAGTAGATAGAGCACAAGGTTGTCCTTCGTTGCTCGAAGATTAAGGCGAGTATGCCAGCCTTCAAGGTCATTATTTGTTCTCGCAGCTCTTCTGAAACTGCACCAGTTGCTGACTGTCCATGTCCTTGCATTTATCCAAGTGGCTTCAAATTATTGGAACAGAGCTGAAAGCTGCGTGGAGGTTGCAGCTTCAGCCTTGAGACAATTGAAGGCTTCTACGATGTGCCTCTTTGGCAGATAAGTCAAGGACAATAGCTTTCTGATCAAGCTGTACGTGGCCCCTTGCTTCATGTATGCTGTGGCCAGACCTAATGACTGGACCTTCCTCCATATGGCCTGAGCCCAATGGAAAGTGCAACCGTGAAGGTGCACATTTAAGACTTCGCGAATGGAGTTCCACAGCGCAGTTTCAAAGTCAAGCACTACTTCTTGAACCTCTGATTCACATGGCAGAATGTTCTTTAATGCATTAAACACCTCTGTGTAATCTCTTTCCTGTCTGCGACTCATTAGCGCAAAAGCTAGAGGTACTTGTTTGATGCAGTCACCAGACCGTAGAAATGCGTGAATTGAGAGAAGTTGCTGAAATGGCGATCGAACAACTTTAAAAGTTGCATCAACATACCATTGCTTGGCATCTGCAAGTAGCTGAAGTTACTGGTCTGTGGCCATGATTACGTGACGAGCTGTGACTTTTTCGTCGTTAGTCATCTTGATGTCAGCGCGGATAAAATTGTCAGGTACTCCATCAGTTGCCAGATCAAAGTCGAGTTCATTAGGATGATGAGGTCTTGTGTTCTGGCGGGCTCGGTTTCCATTCCTCGTTACATAGTCTAGTCGAGGAAGACAGTGAACAGAAGGGCTAAGTGTCGTGTAGGCTCTCATTTCTTCCTCTGCAATCGCCTTAGCTGAGGTGAATACCTTCTCGATGCACCTTTGTTTCACTTGAGCGTTGACCTTGGATGCCATCAAGCTTTCTGGATTACCATGATGGTTGTGAGATGCTGTGCCTGGAGTGAAACATGTATCACGATGTACCTCGGTTGCTTGGCATCTATTTTGTTTTTGGCGAATACTACACCACCAATATGTAGCTGTGTCTGTTGTTTTGCGCACTGTGTAAGTGTAGCCGTCATTGTTGTGTAGTCTTGGTTTCCTTCGTTTCGTACCAGTGGCAACAACTTCCCATTGTAGTGGCTGGGTTTCAGGTTTTGTAAATCACAAACTGGCTTTGTGTATACAAAAGCAGGCGTCACAAGTCTATTTGGTATGCACAATCAATATGTACTCTAGTGAGCCCTAGCTGCAACTCCCCTCTCCCCCAATTTCTTGTGAAAGTAACCTATCTAAAAATCCTACCTGATATCAACAGCCACCTGCCACAACAAAATGTTCACTAACACACCGCCCCCTCCAAAAACCTATCTACCAAGCCATTACTCTGTACGGCTGGCTCGGATCATCTACATCTCCCCTAGTTGCCCCAAACTAACCCTCTCGCTAACCTTAAACTTTTGTTACAAGCCCTGCAGCCCTGTAAACACCAACCTTCTTCGTAGCCTCAACCCCATTCTACCCCAAAAAAAATAAAAACCTAAAAGATGGGACACACAGTGATTATTCAATACACCAAGCATAAACACAGATGTAAAATATAATACAGCAGGACGCATTTACATGCATATATGTAGACGCAATAAGCATAGTACTAGTACCGATATTAATCGGGAAGGTGACACATAAATTACGAGGTATTGCAGAACAACCTATGGCTACAAGGATATGTTTTTGCCTCCGGCACAAATTGTGACGAAAATGGTTTGTTTGTCATAGCGTTACCATTATTTGAACTTGTAAATCGTAGAGAGGCAGAATATAATGCGCAAAATGCTTTGTCAATCATGCTGGCAGAACGTTGTAGAGTAATGGCCAATGAATCATTTCCCTGAATCTTCCATGAAATGGGTCAGAGCGGTCACATGCAACGATTGCAATAAATTCTGTCAATGTACATAATGCCATTAGTGAACCCGGAAGTTGCATTATGAACGATGTGTGTGAGGCGCGCGAACGCATTACACTACTCACATGTATATTGAGTATTCACAGGACTGTGTACTTTTCGAGGCGTAGCCAAATATGAGTACTCCATGAAAACAGCCTAGGTAATTCTGTTACCCATTGCTCCGTCTGCACATTATGTCATCTGTAGATAAAGTAACAACAATATGTCATCATTCATCGGTATTCCATATTCCATCTTCCCTATTGGTGCTTGTTGATGGTTTTACTATTTTATATTTTGTGATATCAGGTAAAAATAGAAAATATTTAACGAAGGAGTGTTTGAATAGGATAAATTGATTTTACTGACTAGCTGTTGGGCACCAAGATACAACGGATATTTAAACATCGAAACACAGGAACAGATAAAATCAGCATCACTACGTGTTCAAACGTAAATATGAGCGATAACATGATACCGATAATATCTAGCACTAACTTCTAATGCATTATCTTCAAAATCGCACTAAGATCGTACGCAAAACATGAATATACAATAAAATTGCGTAATTCGATTCATCAGTCGACTTAATTAAGTTCCTTGTGCCTCGCTTTGTACACGAATGCGAGAGTTGGAACGACGATGGCGGTTTGACACTTAGTCGGTCTGCAGATAAATTTTTTTGTTTATATCGGAAGTGAAAACAAGGACACCCGCACTTACCAGCAGCTCAATTTTATCTAGGTCATCCCGGCGAGGTGAACGCAATGGCTGTGGATGCAGCCGCCTGTAGACATAAAACCGCTACAATGTGCGAAAGAAGGAACAGGGTATAAGGCTGCATGACCTTTTGCCAGGCCGAGTTGTATGTTTGAAAAAGGGGTTGATTTATTATTGGCAGTAGATAAATTTGAGGACAATACCGCGACAGTAACGATACAATGAGGGATATGTCGATGGTCCATTAGATATGCAAAAAACCCCGCTCTAACCTGAAATGATTTCTCGAATAATTCAGCTTTTAATCAAGCTTCACAAAGGAAACTACATGGTCCTATTGAACCATTAGTAATTAATTTTCAAGAATTCATACAAAAATGGGTTAGCAAATCGACTCGGATAGATTTGTTTCACTATAGAATAAATATGACTTATTACAATGAAGACATTAGAGTGAATATTTGCTTGTTTTTCTTTCGTTTTAGTTCTTTGAAACAACTTGAGCTTTTGCACCTTCTTGACAAGGTAGTACTCGATCGACTGAATGGCTATTGGTTTGTCTTTTTTGTCTGTGTCGTCAACCTTCTTCTCCACAACGACCGCACTCGACGGTATACTGGTGATCTGAGGATCTCTGCTGCGGATCACATATTGCGCAATATCTTTGCATTCAAGGCTATCAGCATTCAAGGCTATAAGCATTCAAGGCTATATCTTTAACTTCATATCAAGGATTAAACACCGGACTTGCATATCCGTCTTGGGGCATTTGGTGGGGAACGTCAGGTTGTACAGGGTGTTTGGTTGGGACGCAGTGGAGATAAAGTTGCGGAGATTAGGGTTAATAGGGTCATGGTGGGTAGGGATAAAAGTTTGGTCAAGGAAGGAATCCCGTAATCCAGCAAACCGCAATTCATTGTCATTTTTAGATTTGGTTTAAGATTGGGCAGCTACAGTTAGATATATATGTATATATATATATATATAGCTCTTATGAACCAAGTGGAGTACCCGATCGACTGTTGGTCTGTTGGGCTAGATATATAGTCTGCTAGTACAAAATAAGACTAGTGTCCAGTTTGTACACTACAAGACTGTCAAATAGATTGCTCTTAGATTAGAGGGAAAAGTCGGTTAACTCGAGAAGGAAAGACGTGTCACTTAAAAACCACTGGAGTAACACTAGTCAGTGGTAACTTCAATGCGAGATGAATCGCAGCGCAGAATGCATTATATGCATTGGAGCAGATAATGTAATAACGGTTACGTTACATCTCACACCATGTTTTATAATGCTACTGTCCTACATAAATCCCAGTTACAGAATAAAACGTTATAAACGTACGTTAATTTTCGACTTAAGTCGCCACTCGGCGTTTGGCACTGTCAATAACATCACTAAATGTTACATTTTATCGATTCCTCCGATCTCAGTTCTGTACACTAAGATGAAATTTTCAATTCTCAATATGCATTGTCAAATTGTTTGACTGTGTAAACATCTGATACCAAAATAGTTATATTTGAAACGCATTTATTCGGTTATATGTTACCGATATCTAGTTGAACTAATATGAACGCACTTAAACGGTGTTTCAGTACCCTTTAGGGGAAAGGCAGGAGTAAAACAGTTCTGTATGCTTCATCGGATTACCTAAGCGACACATGAATAGATATTCGGGACATTTAGATGTGATAAGAGTGGGATAAGAGTTAGACACTGAGATAAGTGAATATCATACACTTTGATAGTCGACTCTCTAGCTTGCATGTTTCACTGTTTGAATGAGTGAGTAAGGTATCTCGCTCTTGATGGTGCGCATTTGTGCAGCATGGACATTATAATCAGTACTAGTCATCAGCACGGACGCTGTCCAAGGTGACATTTATTTGCCCATGGAATACGCGATCTATTCTTTAAGAAACATGAATTAATAACAGAACATTGTCAATACATGGGTATATGTCGCGCAAGCGAGTTACATCTTCGCGATTGTTTTTGTCTGCAGATTATGGTGAAATCCGATCGTAATTAATGGTCAGTGGCAAGGTGTTACAGAGGTGTTTTCCATGTAACTGCATAGTGTTGTTGCGGCTACAGTGTAGTAGCATGGGAGAATGACACTTGCTTGGCAGCAGTCAATATGGCGATAGTTTATGTAGTAACTAAGTTAACGCGGAAAATTTGCTGGTCTATTCGATAGTCCCGATGCAACAAGACCCAAACTTTGCTTTATTAATAAGGCTCGATATTAATTCCAATGAGTATATTCCGTGGGTGTTTAGGGAAACTGGATACCATTTGGTCGATTTCGTCCTAGGAACAAACTGCTTGATTGCTATTAGCTTGTAGTCTTTTCTTTACACTTACGATAACTGACAGCAAGACTAGGTATAGGACACCTCCCATTATGAGGAATTTCACTTCGCATGCAAACTGTACAGGATTTTTCAAGGAATCTTGCTTGGCATCAAAAAGACGTTTTTCCCCCTTTATTTCATGACTTCCAGCTGAGTAAGTTGTTGTGAGGTATGAACCATCCATGTTTTAAGGTCTTTTTAAAAACTGAGAAGTTACAGTTACATCAACAACATGCTTCTCACTCACTTTCAATCAATACTTTTATTAAAAAGTTCAGACTTAGATCATAGTGCATAATGTTCATTTATTCCAAGCTAAAGAACCGATGACAAACAATTTCCCCCAGGATAAACACACCTTAGTTAATGCATGACGAACAGCATAATGACTTAGTAACAATGCATGCATAAAACATAATACAGCCATGAGTCACCATTCAAAACCCCATCAGTGGAGAATTTAAATGTTGGGGATAAGCATCAATATGTTTATACCATTTACATTGTGAACAATAGATAATATTTTTTGATTCGTAAAAAACAATTCTTGCACAATTGTGTATCTCTGTGATAATAATTGACAGAAGTGTCCTTTAAAGGCCCACTGGGTTCCATGGCTCTACCATTGACCATTATTGTACTGGATTGGTTTATCCTCAGGGCATGGTAAATTTCTGAAGAAACAAACAATCAGTGCCAGCAATCAAATCATTCAAGTGCATGTAATTATTTCCAAAAGATATGGTGTAATACAGCTGCTTGTTAATGAGTACAAGTTTTCATAAAAGTTGTGCTCATTACATGTAGTATATCAAAAAAATTAAAACAATACATACATGTACAGTTACTTTCACAAGAATCTTAAATTGGACAAAGTATTATTGGTTTGAAATTTCAAGTAATGTAACTTCTTAGGAGATCACACTTCTATGCATCAGACCCATATTCAGAATCTGATGACACGGGCGGTTCTGTCATACCATTGACATATATATCTGTACTTATCCCAGAATTGCCAACTGCTTGAGCAATAGCCAGGAAGAGCATTCTTTTCATGCATGTTTATGTCATGGTGGTGCCTCTGTAGGATTGCAAGCTTGCCTGCTGTTGCCATGAATTCTGTCTCCATGCCTGGAGAAATGTACAGACATATTATTAATGGTAAACAGTCTGGAGTTTTATATAAGGATATTAAATTATGTTAGAAACAATTCATACTTGACTGTAATTGGTTCATGTCTGCCAGATTTCTGCTGTGAATTTGTAGTTGGTCAAGTAGATGTTGACTTCATTTGCCAGCTGTTTCCTTTCTTCTTTAAAGCGTTGCAGGCGAAGCCACTGCTCAACCAGAGCTCGGGTTTTTTAAGAGGTATCAGTTCTGTCACAATTCATTAAGAATCGAATGAAAATATAATTCAAAATCGTTTTTGCATGAGCATATCAGATACAAGAACTGCTCACCCTCAGCCATAGCAAAGAGTCTTGACTCTCAGGAACACCCTTGAGAAGAGGGACATGAAAGATTGTGGCAAGGGAATTGTAACTTGTTAGGAGCTGTGACCATCGTTGGCGTTCTGCAGAGAGTTTTGTCCTATGACCTGTGCGCTTTTGCTGCTGTCTAGTACACAGATACAAAAGTATTTGATCCTTATGGCCACAAAATTTGGAGGTTCAAGTGAAATATGAATAATTACCAGCCTTCCTTTCAATGAGCATCTTGTGTTTAATAATACTAGTCATCGTCAGCTCCACATCTTGCCTGACACTTGTTATGGATCTTTTTGTAGGACTTGGCCCTGTCTAACAAGCTCACTTTCAGAACTTGTGCTGTTCTTCACCATAAGACTGGGAACATAATATGTATAATAAATACAATTTCATTTTAACAATGCTGTTTAAAGGGCACTACATACTTATAAATAAGTTCATCAACCAAATATATATAATAAATCTCATACCTATTTAGCTGTAATGTGAACTTTTCTTGCATTGAAGTGCACAATGCATTACGCTTATGTTCAAATCTTCCATATAACATGCTACAATAACATATTGTGACTTTTTCCAATGTGCATTTGCAGGGAGATATGATCTTCACTTGCCAAATTTCATTTGTGAAAACTGTGGTTACAATGATCCAATGAAAGTAAGTTTTGTTATAGCATCTTATATAGATAACCTTTTAACATTTGTTATTTTGTGCTCCAAAATATAATATTAGTTATTATTCTTTCACTAGACATATCAGTGTGCTTATTCTGCCTGCAAAAATATCAATCTATTCAGTATAGCGGAATCAATTTGAATGATTATATCCTGCCTTGGGATTATCTTCTGGCATCTCAGTAGGGAGTGGGTAGTAGAAATCAAGATGAAACCATACCCTATCATGGCATCCATCACAAAGGGATTGGGCTTGTCATGGTCCTCACACATAAACATCTGGCACTGGAGACACCCGAATATGAAAGTTACACATTAGTGCACAAAAAGGTCATTCATAGGTAGATATTACAATATTTCTTGCGTAACATTACCGTAGTTTTGATGGATTTGCACACAGGCAACATTCAGGCTCTTGAGCAGATGGTGCCATGTTTGCTAGCAATGAGTCAACTACCTATTGCCTTTGGGTCTCCCAAAGCTTTTGGCTTTCCAGTTTTCGCTTTTGCCAATTGGTCAGCTCACTATCATCATGGTCATCTTGAACTTGGGTCAGATAATTGGCTGTACTTTTTCCAAATGTCAGAAACTAAATTGTCTCCTTCACACATCTATCGTCAAAAGATAACTCCATATAAATTTACCCTCTTTCACTATAACTACTTATTCATGTTTAATTTTTATTGAACATAAAAAATGCAGTAGCAACTCTCCACAAATATCATGATCTTACCGATAGAATTTTCCTCCTGTATAAGGGCCTCTACGGAAGTAGGTGTATCAACTGTTTGTAACACAAGCAAAGGATGCCCCTGAATGTGTTCTTAGAGATCAGTAAATTTCGTGAAATTAATTTTTCTTGAATATTTCATAATAAACAAAGGTACCATGATTATTTAGTCTGGCTGAAGAAGCTGAGGTTTGCTTGCGCTTCACTCCATGTGGTATTATACCAGAGGTACTCCTCAGTGGAGAGTTAACAACAAGACGGGAAGATTTTGCCTTAGCTGGGCGAAGTGCTTTGAGTAATTTAGCAGCGGCTTTATCAAATGCCTTCTCAGGGTCTGCATTTAAACAAAAGTTTCACTTATATTTTTGTATGTGCAGAAATTCTAGCCTTCAAAAGTGCCAAAACAAACATCAAATTCAGTTTATTTAGCTTTCTCTCAACTTACGTCTCCTCACCGATTTCATTGTCCTGTCTATAGCTATCGATAATGCTATCATTTAACAGCCTGTACAACTGCCACAGAAACCCCCCAAACTACCAACGAACAAAGAGGAGGTGGTTGCTGATTAGGCAAGGCAACTCACCCCTGGTGTTTTGATGATCTGATGCCACCTAAGAGGCTACGGTCCGTATGCAGAATCGTGAGCGTTATAAGCCAATTTGCTCCTTCTCGCAACGGTGACAAGGGACAGTTAAAAAAATATACATTGTCATATCAACAAATGTCTTATCATCAATCTTGCCTAGTGTCCAACAACAGTCATACTTCTAATCAACAGAATCAACGAACTCCAACACAATTTTAAAATTGTTGTGTAACATGGCTATCACGCAATCGAAAACATGAACGAGAATTGACGCAGTTATGTTGCATTATGGGAGTCAACCATGTTTTTTTTTTAACAAAGTTTCATGATGTGCCGTATTTTATAGCCGTGGACGACTCTTACTGACATATTTTTATACTACCTTTGTGCGCGTCTACGTATTTTAGTGCTCAAACAGACAAAACTGTAGTAATATAAACAGTCCTCGTGTGATTTTGTGATAAAACCTTGCATTTTGTCACAAATTGTTTTGCTTGGAGGGCTTTGTTAAGTTTTTAGTGAGTTCATCGGTCGTTTGGACTTCAGAAGCTCCGTAATCTCATTGGCTGCGCTTCGCCTCTAAAGCTCGGATGTGAGATCGAAAGTAGTAAATAGAGCGGAGCTGTCAGAGGTTGAGATTCTTTGCCTAGTTGCTGATAAAAGGAACGCTGTACATTTCAATATCATCATATTAGATTGTCGATAATATAGGCATGACATCAACGTTTGCGGGAAGCAAAGCCCGCCTTCCCTAGCCGCACACGACGGTAATCATGGTAATATAAATAAGACAACCCCTGTCCACTGATCGAAATATATTGCGTAACCTAAGATAGAGAGCGTGTAAATAGGAAACAAGTGACTATAACATTAAAGCATGGAACAAATATTACTACAAGTGCCCTTTGACAAGTTTCATGGTGCTTACACCTGAGTCCATCTTCGGTTAGTGTACATAATTGACGATTTAACAACAATTAAAACATCGAAGCATCCTCACCTGACCGTATGTCCGCCATCATGGGCTGATGAAGCTTGGTAAAAAGGGATCCTTCCTTATTTCACGCCCCATGCCAAACCGTTCTCCTTACACTCTCCTACGCGCGGTAGTTTATGAAAGGCTGTCGGATATAGGCACAGCGAGGCCTTCTTACACTACCCAATGGGTGCTAATGTAAGGCGAAGTGACCACTATCCAATGGTTGAGAGTGTAAGCTCGAGAATGGGTTGCATTGTAAGCATGCAGCTTCGCTACTCCACCCTTATTCATGGCAGACAACTCTTTAAGAGCTATACAAAATGCAGAATGGCGGTAATTATTCATGATGGTTTATAGGCCGAGCTCATGCATCAATGCATACTAGAGTGCGTTGCTTTCGATCAGGGAATATGGAGTTATTAAGGAAGTGCAGATGTCGGTTCTTACTTGCGATGTATATAGCATATATTGAACAATATTGTACTAAGGTTATTATACACAACATATAAATTGTCATCCCCTGAATCTGCCGAGTACTAATCGGTAATTTTTGATTTCTAGATTTTGGTTGCTTGAGTAATTAACCTTCCATCGAATTGCAAGGCAATAACCACTCAGGAGTCGGTATTTTGCCACGTTGGCGAGCAGCACACACATTTTGGAATCAAAGCAAAATGTAGTCTGGACGTCACATACAGATACAAGGTGGTCATATCTAATTCACAATTACTAATGTACACTTCGAATTTAATAATATTCAAGTCAGTGCATTCCATTGCTGTATTTGTTGAGTTATATAGTGGGTAAAATCACTCGAATGGACGATAATTTTTTTAATTTTAGGTAGGCCATAATTTCGATATCTGCGATTTCTCCTTGTCTTTTAATCGCAACATTTGAATGCCTCAAAATATGTTACCAAAAAAATTATTTAGGAATAAACCGGCGCTTAAGGTTCGTCGCCCTCTTTATCATGTAAACAATTTGATCTAAATTACAACATCTGTCAGCTTATTTAATCAATAAGCGAGTGAGGGAATGTTGCTGTGGAATTCTTACCAGCTGGATCAGCATAACGAGACATGGAAGATTTATCTTGCGTAATGAGAATTTGTGAAAAGCAACTTCGTCCCACATCCAACGCTGACAGATCTATTTATCTCAAAATCGGGTCAAACTAAAAATGCTGCAAAATTAAAGCATAACGAATTCCTTTGTATAACTGATTGTGTACATCGACTAGACGGCGTTTTGTGATTCAGTCTTCAACTTCCTGAAGTGGCCAAGCAAGGCAATATTATTGATCCGCTGAACTGCTAAATACGCGAAGTCGTCGATATTTAAAGCTGGACGGATCAATTAAGAACGACATACAAATGTGAAATATCACGATTATTAGATAAAATACTGACGAACATCTTTCCCTCTGATTTAGATTACCATGATTTGATCAGTATAGCGTAAAACCGCCTGTTATACATGATCACAACATCCGGAAAACAACATTCTACTGATCCTGGTGCATGGGAAATAACAGCTATTTAACCCCTCACATTCACTGCTGTGTTGACGACAGAAACTGGACCATCATTGACCAACGTTATGACCGATCATGCTGCCCTTGCCTGTGATATGATCATACGCTTAATGACAACTATGCGGAGAACTGCGGCAGCAGTTCCCATGAACGTTATGGATGTTATGACGGTAGTGTTGATAACGAGTAAGAAGGTGCCGCCCAAAGCATACTACGAACACTACAATATAATGATCCTATCGCTTGACCTGGTGAACAAGGTTCTCTGCACCAACTCTATCTAGTTAATGAATCAGGCATATTGATTCACGTGCGTGATAATTACTTCATTAGTGTACATGAGTGAAGTCACTTTGAAAAACCTTCACGGGTTGATGACTCTTCATTAGACTTCGAACACTATTTAGAAATAGAGAGGATTCTTTAAAAACAGCCCCGTACTCTGCCACAAGCTGATCGATCTTCTTTCCTCGGGCCATCATTAGTTGAAGCTGGTTATCCGAATTTACGTCCAAATTGTGATCGCTTCACCAAAATAAGACTATGTCTAATGTCGGATGCACTACTCCGGACTGGCCATAAACAAACATAATGGCATAGAGTTTTAGAAAGACTGATGGAGCAGATGTATGTAAATAAATGAGGCAGTAACATTGCTGAAAACTAGGTAGATGTTTTAGTCTGCCTTTCTTTGCACACTTTGAGAGGCTTTCGGTCTGCTCCTCCTGCTCGTGCACCTAACTACAAAACATACCACATACGCAAGTGCAATGACGTAAATCGATGATCACATCAAACCTCAGTATTGAGGTCAGATACTTCCCCGACAAATACACACATAACCCTGATTCATACACCATCGCTTATTAGGAACGCAAATATTTAAACATGCAAATGTCGGCACTTTGCAGCGCAGTCATGCTTGGAACAGGTGGTGGTTTCAGACCTTTGGGATGGGCTAGAGGGAATAATATATACATGCTGCTGTGTTTAGGCCCTTCATGCTCGTTAACAACCCAATGCGCAAGTGAGGTTTGAAGCACATTAAGTACGTATATATGTATGTATGTATGTATGTATGTATGTATGTATGTATGTATGTATGTATGTATGTATGTATGCATGTATGTATGTATGTATGTATGTATGTATGTATGTATGTATGTATGTATGCATGCATGTATGTATGTATGTATGTATACATGCATATATATATTTTTACTAGTGTGGGGATGAAGTTTCTGATGTCGATTTTAATCAAATGTTTTGCAGTTATTATTGGTGAAAAGTATTGACGTAGGTAGCCGACTGTTGAGCATAACCGTCCATTATATCTCATGAAAACAAATATTATTTCCTAAAGCGAATACAGTGAAATATTCTCGCTGAATCAACAAATATTCACCTTATGTTGGTCAGGTGATTCTGAATCGCCATGGTTTTGATCCAATAGAAATGTGATCTGCAACGGTGACCAAATCATTGTACTAATGACTCTGCAGTCATCGGACGTGAACGCACCAAAACAACGAACGCCAGCAGTCAACTGCGAAAACGAAGTTCATATGCCTTTTATTGTTAACAAGCCTTTTATTACGAATGGCAAGTGCACGACATGATCTCATTATTGACACTTCATGGCTGAGACTACTCGCCAAAGTAAAAGAGGCTTAGATATATTCAAAATCTGCCATCGTGTTATACCCTTCATCCTCACAGCAACTATAACTAAAAGGGTCATATCCCTTCTGACCATGACATGTTGAAAAAAAGACAATAGACAATGATGTAAGATTACTTAAATCCTCAGCCGCTTACAATGCTGAGATGACACCGGGATGGAAATGGATGAGGATGATTGTGATGGTGAGCAATTATTGCCATCGTCCAAATGGAACAAACAAGCAGGGGATTTTGCCATTGGACGGTAATATGCATTGATTAATCACTGATTTGGGGTACATTCCATGTACACCTATGCATAAAATAATATGTTAGGTTTCCAAGGATTCTATTTTGTTCGTCAATTTATCATTTCCGGTGGCTTCCTTTATTTCTATTCAACGTGCACTTATAACTACAGCAGCAGCTGGTTGTATGGTCACCATGGTTAATGGGGTGTGTAAAGCAGATTAACAGAATGACATCTTGACGCTTTATATTGCTTTATACGTCTGTTTACGGCCACAGCAATCACTTACGTGCGCGGTTAGGGCAGCATATTATTTTTTTTGCGGATACATATAGCTCAATATATGTCTGAAATACAAATACTAATGCAAGGGGCAAGAAATATTCGTCGCCAACTGTTTCATGTTAACAAGTCGGTTTGAGTGACTCACCTGCGAGCTAATTTACTGATAAGTGGATGAAGGATATCGTACTGGAACACCTGAGTTGATCAGCATAACGAGTCATGGGACAAGCATCGGGCGTACTGAGAATTTTTGGCAGGCAGCTTCGTTCTCCGTCCAACGCTGATAGAGCAACTGATCTCATTATCAGATAAATTTTATCATAAGGCCGAATTCAGGTATAACAAATCTTTGGATGCAGCATTCAGGATTCTTGACTGACCAAGAAAGGCAATATTATTGAACCTTTGTACTGCCGAATGCAGAAAGTCATCGATATTCAAAGCTTAGGGGATTATATAACAAAATGTAGACCACTAATGAAATCTATTTGCAATGATATCGTGTTTTGCCAGACAAAGATTGAACGCTTTTGCGCACACAACGCCAGCTTAACTTCTGATCAGAATAACCATAATGTGACCAATCTAAGCGATACATCTTATGTTTAAACATGACTACAACGATTAGGAAACTGGTTTCTAATCCTTAAGATAAGAGCAACGCATGAATAGAAGATGGTAGATGTCACCCGTTATTCAACCCCTCCCGTTCACTGCTTTGATTACGACCACTACTAGACAATCCCTGAAATACGTTATGACCGATCATACAGTCCTTGCCTACGCTATGATTATGCGCTTGACGAAAATGACGCGGAAAACTGTGGTTACTTTTGCAGGGAAGCTAATGAACATTATGATGGCGTTGATGATGATGAGTAAGATGCAGTCGCCAAAATGTTTTCATGGTCCTCGCTGCCTTGCATTAATCGTGGCTGCCATAAAGTACGGTTTGCCATGTGTTACTTAGATGGTACAGGGACCCATAGGTACGCAGTTTTATATGCGCAAGTATGTGCGCTCGTTCACCAATGTATCTTTGCATGATTTATTTATACGCATGCTTGTATGTTCCTTTTTATTGTGTTGTTCGGTACAACATTAACGAACATACGACATCCCAAGACATCCAACGCCCCTGTCCATATTGTAGTGATGCATAGTGCAAAAGGCTGCAAACAGCCATCATGATTTTGCTCCGATTGCATGTAAACTGCATGGAACTGCAACTATCGCTCACAATGCAGTGGCCTGTGAATTTTGCTTCTATGTGTTCTCTTTTGCTAATGTATGTAAATATAGCTGATTTCGGCTAATGCACTGGTGGACTTGATCTAGAGGGTAATATTATATATTTGCTCGGAATTTGCACTCCAATATACAGGGTGTACTTCAGTAACAAACGATATATTCATTAAATCTTATTTGTGTGGTGTGTTCGGGGATCAAATTACTTATTATTATCGGCTTAATTATTGTCATCCTGGGATAATGATCACATCCCTTCAAAGTGTATTCCATTATGCTGTCTACTGGCACTTAGTAATGATCGAGGAGAGAGGGTTACTGTCTCGTGAAATTGCTTTATGCGGCCGCAAATATCATGAACGAAGTCACGTGAGAACATCAGCCGACCTCAACTATCTCTGCCTACATATGGGCTGCATGTGGGGTGTCATCTCCAACATACCTCCGTGATAAGCATGCCCGTGAGGGATCGTAATATGTATGAGCAATGGTTGCCCATGCAATGTTTCAAGGGCAGGCTTCTTCCTCGTGAATAACCTCAGGTCCATCAACAGTGTTAGTTATTTTTCACAAACGAGCATTAGTCACATGGCCGGTCAAGCAAGCTGGTGGCTCGTTATACCTGCTTTCCATAAATTATATTACGTCCCTAGAGACGGCAATATATCATCTCCATGGCATTACTCAAAGGCTTACACTCATCTCAAATATAATAACAATTAATAAAGGGATTTGTAGATCACAATTGCCCTCATATATATACTGGCAGTCGCATATATGAAGTTCGCACATTATTGGTCTGCTGAGCTCGCAATGTGGCTTCCACGCTGGATATCAATGGAAGCGTCCTTCATCAGATACCACACAGACATCCCCTTCACCACACAAACACAAGCACAAACACTCACCAACACCACACACACCACAACACCCACACACACACACACACACCCACACACGCCCACCCACACACACACACACCACACACACCCACACACACCCACACACACACACACACACCACACACCCCCACACACCCACCACACCCCACCACACACATCCACCCACACCCACACACACACACACACACACACACACGCAGACGCTATACCCTATATATTATCGTAGATATCATAAATGGATTAAGTCTGTCGAATATTGCTGAGTAATATAATCCGTTTGGTGATGTCAATACATATTGAAGAACATCATCAAACGGATCATGTGTTGTGATCGCGATATAACACGTAATGAACAAGTGGCATATATACAAATGACCTCAGTGAACATCTCCCTGTATTCGCTGTAGGTCTCAGTGCAAAACATGTTGTCAAGTGCGATAGTAAATGTACGTCATTAAGCTATACAGCGAGGAAGTTTCATCTGCACCAGAGCTCAGTCTCAAGCAGGTGATACTGTCACGACAGAAACCAAGTAAAGGTTGCACCAAATTCTTATCACATTTGCCGATACCTAAACTGAATCACGCCCAAGTAAAATGTTTCAATAAAATATATAAAGAAAATACCTGGAATAACTAAAAGCTTTCAAATGCTTGCAAAAGAGCACGTTACCCAAAAACCTCGAGACCAATAGCAACGAGTAAGAACACGATATATGTCACAACTACTTTAAAACAGGAGAATCATTCATATTTAAGCAAAAAGCGTTTAGAACAAATCTTGACGACTTGATGCGAAAAATCAAAATGATAGCAATTTACTGAGCATTTGATAACCGAAAAGAGTACAAGGTCGCAGAAGACAAGTGTTGTTTGTGGTCAACGTTGATCCCAAACTTAATGGTATTCAAAATAGTGAGCAAAAATATCTGCTCCTTAATAAAGCACGAATAATCTTCGGCTGAATTTAAGCATCAGGAAGTACTTGATATTCGTAAGATTGTACACTATAATCGCTTCTATGACATGAGCTACACACATCCTGGACTATATTTTCCATGCGAATGTAGGCCTACTGAGAGCACGCGTGATTTCAAATGATGAAGAAACCGTAAGGATATTATTTGGGTTTACCGTCATTTTCAACAACGAGGTGATATCGCGACAATAATGAATGAGGATGTCTGTTATGCTTAGACAGCTCCCTTTAAGTGCCGGTGCCCACTTGACAAGAAAGTCTTTGCCCCGACTGGTCTGTGAAACCCGCGCCACTTGGACGAAGGTCCAGCACATTACTATTGAGCTACCGGGATGGGTGCATCCTCTTTCGGAGATAGGACCGCCATTTAACGTGATCATCCAAGTCACGGAGAGCCAGTCAGGTATTCACAACTTGGTACCCAACCCCGAAAGGCGACACAGCCCCCCACTACACCACAGAACCGGCTCTAAATGAAGTGAGCAGGATTTAGGATGATAAGGGACAAATTTTAGAGTGGAGAGCTAGCTAATAATTAGAGCTACGTCTTTGAAACAGGCAGGTAAGATTTTCTTCCATGAGCAGCAACACGTATGATAAAATATGTACACGCCAATGTGCGATGCTGGTATCTTTTGCTCTTTCTCTATACATAGATGTAATGCACACGGAAATTTCTCAGGTAGATCCTCTGTAGATCTGCAGATGTATTGTAGTACATTAAGTGCCTTAGGAAACAGCACACTGAATTCAACTTTTGAATGCTTCCCTGGTTTGGCTATTAGCATTTCATACTCATCCCGTTACTAGGTTTAACCTATCATTTGCAGAATACCCAACGCCGTCGAACATCAAAGCTAGTCGATAAATTAATTTCTTGAATATCAACGTTTAACATGAATACATGTGGCAATATTTTACGATTAACAGTTGGTAACAATTAGTCGCACGTCTATATATGGCTCAGGCTCATAAAATGCAAAGGTGTTCTTCCTTTCTTTATCTTTACGAAACTCTATATTCTTCCACATGGGAGATGATAAACGTCACCAGCTAATCTCGTTTTCAGTGATTTGACGTCAACCGCTAACTTACCCAGGTCTCAAGCTTATGACTTACCACACTACAGTCTTTAACCACGTTATGATGATATTTTGGACAATGATGATACTGACTTGCAGGCAGCTGCACCTTGGAGACTCATTGACGTTATGAGGCAGACATTGCAGAAGCTGCTCGACAATGTCCTGTTGACGTTATGGCGGCAGGGATGACAGTTTCACTAAACAGGGATGCTGCCTTCATCCGAGTCACCTTTCAGTCAGCTTTGCCCCTAAATTGTTCCCTGTCCTGTTGACGTTATGACGTTCAGCACTTCTTGAGCACAGAGAGAACAGAGCATCCGCATCCACGTCATGGCCATCACAAACATAACGGTCGTCCTTTATTATTCAAATGGACCCTTTGTTTGACAATTTTATCGACTTGTCAATACAACATTGCTAAGGTTCATTCATATACGGGTGACTTATAAGTGCCTCCTAGACAAGTTTAGAAGGCACGCAAGTTACTGAGAGTTATTGTTACAGACGTTTTAAGTAAGGGTTATAATTAACATTAACTACAGTGCCTTGACATCAAAGTCATTTCTGTAGCACCGAGGCTTAGCTTATTCTACGATCTAGCACTCAGGGTTGGATACCGCTGTCAAGTTGGGTCAATGCCGCATTGACATACTATGAACACACTCGTGAAACTGGTACGTTACAATTCTATTTCGATGATAACGATAAACTAATGTCTTGATCCATTAATGTGTTCTTAATGGTGTTACACCGAGTTATGCTTTATTGCGGCATACAGTATGCACACAGAGACCAAATATGAAACAACAGGACGCATTCACGAGGTCATATACCCTTAAATCAGTGACATTTATGGTTCATTAGTCTTGCAATAGATCAAAGCTGGTTCTGTGGATTTAAGTACTGTGTATATTCCTCCTCCATTCCACCACATCAATATTCATCTCACCCTGACTCCATGTCTCCATTTCGGTTCAGCACTAAACATGTGCTCAACAAAATATCATTCCCGTCAAACGCGTTTTTCTCCGCAAATCACTATTGTCAAATTCATCAAATTTAGATGAGCTTTGTGAGAGCCTTGCTCTGTGGTCGTCTTCTAACTTCACTGAGCGTATCATTAGTTAAGCACGTCTCCTCCTTAATCAATCGCCTCCTCTCGTCTCCACTTTATCGATATCATACATCGTAGCACCCTTCACCTATGTTGGCAACCACTTTGATATACAGCACTAGTTCTTCACATAATCCCTCATTCGTTATTTAGCCAGAGATGAGAATTGCTGCAAACATGTCAAAATTACAAGCAAAGAAAAGACAATCATATCACATATAAGTAGATAGCAAAATTACAGTTTTCAACATGGTTGTAGCAGCGGTAGCTCATCGTACCTATGTTGGCATTGTGTGAGGTTGTGGGTCTACACAAAATGGGCAATTCATCGAAATTGGATGCGAAAAAAATGTCACAGAATGGTATTTCCAATAATTCACTTTCTTCGATTGGTCAATAGGGGTGAAGGTCACGGTATGGCGAAAGGGCCGATTGTGAAAAGCGTCCATTTTACCCTGGAGAAAACTTTCTGAAAAATTGTTGGCCCACAAAAACTGTTTCCCAAAAGAACACATTTAAATGTGAACTTTATATGTAATATCAACCTTGGGCAAGGCCATGGCAGCTTTAGAGACGCTACTGGTTACCCCAGACTGCCTGATGACTTCATAGGACATATTATCAACATTTAGGATGCCCAACAGAAGGAGGCATCATGTTAGATTAACAGCGATTAACCTTCAAAGATGTAATTGATAACAAATTCTGACAAAACTACCGTGACAAACGAACCTTATTGACAGATTTTCTCCATTTTTTAGTATTGATATCCCTACAATCGTCTTACTGCGATATTTTTAAGGTGCGTGAATTAAAACCCGTGGAAAGCATTTGATTAGCCCTAGTATGCATCGTAGGTTAAAAAGGGGATGAAACCGGAAGAGGATGGAACCACGCCTGCTTAGTAACTTGATTGGGTCACCACTCATTTGCATATTTTGTAAATAATGCTTCGGGGACGTTTTAAAACGTGCTGATATCGGTTATTTTTGTACAAGTTAGTCCTTGAATACTTTAGTTTTAGCAGCGGGGGAAATACGGCCACAGGTGAAGTATTGATCTTTAACAAGTGCATGTTTCAGCCACCTCACGTCGCTCTTTATCACGATCAGAACGAAAGATTACAACAATCAAAATATTTAGTGACAAACACATGAGAAGAGAACGCAGCCTCCGTGTCCGCATTTGGACGAATGGACACGAGCATGTTGTAGCCGTTTACATGGGATACAAAAGGGGCTTGTGATGACGTGTGCAACACCTTTACTAGCTTAATGGAGATATTTGGAGAAATCAAACACTTTCAACACTTTTCATTTGTTTATATTGTATACATAAAATCGAGAGCTAAATTACAACAACTTAATTATCAGGATGAATTGATATATTCAAGGCGTGCATCACTTTTCTTACTCGAGATTCCAAGAGTGATTTGTACACCAAAATATTATCGTCCTGCTGTTGATGGCTTAGGTAATCAGTGCACGTTTTGTTACCGAATCCACATTTTCGATAGTGGTGAGAGAGAGCTAGTTTCGTGTCAACATCAATAGCGGGTCCGCTATTGGGAAAGCGAATGTAGCAGTAATGATTGAACATGGAAAAACATCTTCGTGGGTTGATAAATGATTTGGGTGCGAATCCTCTACCGCTAGGAGCTGCTCGCTTCCGGTATCGCATCGCACGGAGAAAGCTTGGCTGAGATGGGTCAGGCGGAATATCTCTGAAAAAGTAGGCGTTCCGTATGCTGTAAGAATGGTGAGGCTCTGACCTGTTTCTTTTCATATTGATCTCCGATAACAGTTCATGGTATGTGTTTTGTGTTCGCGGTATGATTAGTTCATCAAAGTCAACCACAAGTACATACTTATATCGGTACATGTTCCTCATCATACAATCATTCAGCGATGCAGGACTGCTCAGCTTCACAGCATGTACACTGGAACCATTCACAGGTGGAGGCATTCGATGAACGTGTAAAATTCCAGCTTGTTGGTAGTAATCGAAAACAACTGACATATGCTCCATATTACCGTCATATATATTGAATTCTGTTACTCCCAACAATCTATTCATTTCGATCCATTCTATAAATTATGTAGTTTGAATAGTACCAAACGCAATGGCCACACATATCCCAAACTCATGCGGCCATTGTTCCTTTGGCATTGCTTGAACTGGGAGCAGAATGGTCGATGTGCCACAGCGCGTTGTTGATATCGACACGAAACTTGGAATTGGATCAAAGGTCGGCAAGGGACATGTCAGCTGGTTCTGCCCCCAATGGATTTCATTCACTTTTCCACCTCTTCCAGTTGTCGTTATTTTGGCACCAACAATGTATGGGAACGAGACATTATTGTACCATACATGGCTGAAGAGTTCCTTTTGTTTCACATTTGTGACTGCCAAAATTTGAATAGACGGCAAGGGTTTATGAAAGAAGCGCTCATCGTAGAATGCAGAGAAAGTTATTACCTCCCCCATTTCATCCTGTGTGTATTGCCATGCACCATTCCGCGTCAACGCTTGACTTGGTCGGGCTATTGATTGATTACACCATAGACTAAAGTCTGTCAGACGTGAAACATTATTGATCTCACTTTCAGAAGTATTGATATCAGATGCCATCGCAGAAGGCGCAACGCTGTATGTCAGGTTCTGTGCATTTTTGTTAACATGATCCACAGCTGAAGTTTGATGTAACTGTATATCGTTGATTCGAACCAGTACCCTCATCGTGAGTCCGATGGTTACAGCCGCAGAAAATATGAGGATAGTCCTGAAAGCGTTACAGTAATATTAGGTATTTGAGATATGTAGTAGTCTAGGGGAAATCCATTTTATTGAATATTAATCAGAGGCAGGTAAACTTAATATTCATGACATAGCCACAGACTTCATATGCGCCCAAAACAAACATCCATACATACTTACCCACGTACCTACCCACGTACCTACCCACCCTACCCACGTACCTACATATTAACATACCTACCCACCCACGTACCTTAATACCCACATAAACATGCCACGCTGTACCTACATACATACGTACCATGCAACCACCCATTATACCAACCTACATATTAACATACATAAGTACATACATACGTTAATATACAAACACACATAACCATGCATATACACGCTGTACACATACCTGCATAAATATATATAAATACATGGATACATACATTTATATATACATATACATGCATGTATACCTGCTCGCATACTTACCCATATTTGGATCTGCTGAAAAACACCACATATGTTTAATTGTCATATTTTTGGTAGGTTTAATACGCCATGCGGATTCGCAATTCTCTCAGCTTGTCGTTCCAGACCGCTTCTCTCGGCTTTGTAATGCATAAATTATCTCCACGGCATGTATGCTTAGCCCTCTTACAGCCACCTTCCCTTCTCATGCAATCAAATAGTAGTGTATTTTTGTCCACACAGCCTCCTCTACCGGCCTATCTACCACCATAGGTAGCTAAAGTATAACCATATGTAGCCGAAAGAGTATACAATATGTATTCCAACGATGCAGTAACTCAAGCGACCACCGTATCGCTACAGCAAATGGGCATCCGAGCACGTAGGTCAGTTTCTTCCCATCTCCTACTAGAAAGCAAGTAAGACAGCACAGCGAGAAGAGCAGAAGAAGGAGATCAAAGACCTTGCAGACCGGGCGGCATCCAGGAAGGTGTATATCAAAATTTCCAAGAAAGCGAGATCCAGAGTCGAACGAAATATACTAGAAAACACCACCAAAGTGGCCCTAATGTCTCCCAAGTGGTACACAATTCTAGGATATCGAACAACAGAGGGACTACAACCCCACCACACCAGAGAGGGATATCGTGGTGGTATGAGAAACCCGCCACTTGGTGGTCATACTATGTGCTGCAGCCAAGTTGTTCGAGACAGCCCTAGATTTCCGCAGCAGCACCAACAGAACCAACCAAGGCCCCCAAAGAATCTACCAGTATAGTTTCCGAGAGTAGCAATGAGGTACTCTAAGAGGCGCCACTGGAGCCCCCCAAGAGAATCCCACCAATGGATATGGGAAGTAGCCCCAACCTAGAAATACTACTATTCCAAACTGCACCACAATATGCGTCCTATACGATTTCTACTGTACAAAGCGAAATATAGAGAAAAAATGGACGATAATGAACAAAGGCAGACGATAAAGTAAAAAAGGGGTAGCCACTATTGCAGAATTTGTAGAGGGGAAATAGACGACAGCTTGTAGGTCCTGTGGAATAGAAGACAGATCAGGCAAATAGATTGCTTGGGCCACCATTGGGAAAGGTTTCGCAGAGACATATAAATCGATTCGGGCAGAGGCCAATGGAGGGCTTGCTGGATCGAGTGGACAAAAAAGGTGGCCGAAAAAATGGTGGCCGTAGCGGAAATTTGCGCCCTTGTAAGTAGTAGGGATGGTGGTTGTTCCGGACCAGAACCCCCAACATGTATACTACTCAAATCCTTAAAACTATCCTTTTTAACTGGACATATATGCTAAGCGCCCCCATAGGCCAAAGTATCTACACCGATCGCAGCTATCCACCTCTTTGAATCACAAGCTCGTGTGACATTTCCTGACATGCTCCTCTAGGCGTTGCACTCGCGCCATAAGATCATCGTTCTTAAACTCCAGATCCCTCACTATATCCTATAATTCCACAAGGTCATCGTGCTCAGCCACCATATCACCCCTCAACATCTCTCAATTCATGCTCCAGATTTATTTTCTCGTCTTTCAGATAATCTATATCTAACTTAAACTCTTTTACATAACCTGTTTTCAAGTTGGGTAATTAGCGCTCTTCGGTGTTCATTTCTATACCTTTTGTCTTCGTTCATTCAATAGATTGGTATATACAGTGCGTAATTGTCCGCGCAATTAAAAATTCTTCTGCATTTAGGTGGGCCGATAAGGTCGATTATAGTCCGCTGAATGATTAAGAAGCACCCTCAGTGAAAACGATTTGTAACTCATAATCCGAGATATTACCATCTTCAAGTGCTGTCAATACAATGTCAGCAATTGTATCCAAGTTGCTATGCGCTAGAATGCGGATCTGATCATGTTTTTCACCTTGATGGTCAGTTACCTACTAATGAATTTTCCAGCAATTCAGATGAGCCCACTAGCGGCTGTAGTAACACCCAGTACTATGACAATAGGATTGGCAACTACTGTAGACATTATACCTATACCACTTGGGCGAAGACACATACCGACAGTAACTAAAGATGTGTCTACTGCGTCCACTGTGTTCACGCCGCCTATATTTCTTGTACAATATTTTTCAATTTCTTTCTCAAAGTATTGCTTCTTAAGACTGATCTCATTTAACCGATAGGAGTGCCTTCGATTCCCATCAGGCAGCTCCGGATGTAACGGTGCCGTCGTAATGGTTGGTTGGGTGTTTCATACTGATGTTTTAAACGTAAGGCTAATTGTCAAGTTCAATTAGGAGTGATACCACTGACATTGATGCCTGGAAAGCACTACCACGTGTTCTGAAACTGATTTGGTCACCTGCAGCCAACTCGAGAGGTGTGGTAAATATTCGGACGCCCACGTAATCGTTTCTTTTGATAAGTAACATAATAGCTGCTTTGTTGGGCACGATTAACAACAATAGTTACACCTAGAAAGGAAGGCTGTCCACTCAGACTAGTTGATAGCCCCATACGCAAAACTCGACCCGGCACCAGTATAGGATATCCATGGTCATCACCCCTGACATTCTCATCAAATGACCATTCATGTATTCCATTAACCAACCGACCTCTTTCTTCCGCCCTAATAGTAATGAGGGTGAGTGAGTGAGAATAGGGTTTAACGGCACACCAACACGTATGTGTTATATGGCGCTTAAATAGATTAATAAATAAGTTGGACCTGATTAAGCAGCCGCCTTTAAGATAAATGGAAAAAAGAGGGACATACAAGTGAATGATGTTAAAAAAGTTAAAAATGAAAATAGCATCCAAGGGCAAGTCACCACCAGCCAATTGACTGGACCAGGCCATTCCAGCCTCTCGTCTAAGCAAAATCCGGGCCTGAGAAGTGTGTTGCAGATACAGTCCTCAAAAGGACCACTCTACTCAACCGCTTGGATCCCATTGTTCACCAACACGAGTCGCAACCCACAGCCAACAGGTTGCCCCCTATTAGTCGCCTCGTACGACATGCAGGAAGATACAGTGTAGTAATGAGGGGCTTCGGCTTCAGTGAGGGCTGGTTGTGAAGCGCATAACATAAGTGTTTTAACATATTCATAGAAGTTGGCACTCTGATCCGTTTGCTGTTGAGTCCCATAAATACTCGCTTTTATTGACATCTTGTAAACTGAAGATCAACACCAATAGAAAAGGTCGTGATGGTCCAAAAGACGTCACTTATTATCCCTTAAGGGAACCTTTAAGTTATTTACATCTCCGCCAGTAACAGGTTTTGACACAGTATTAGCAATGTTTGTGGTTATGATATCCGCAAAAGAGCCACCCTCAAAGCCCACAACTTTGAGAAGCGTAGTGGGTGCTCTATCAAGCAAGATGTGCGTGGTACTGACTTGATCGAGGTGTAAATAAAGTGGGTCACAGATGCTTAAGTTGATGGGCCGGTCACCTCTGTAAATACCTGACGTTAGCCCTTTTCCATCCAGACCCAACATTTTTAATACACGGTCGTCACGTTCTTAAGTCCCATTATCAATTCCGAGGGTAATCTTTCCATCTAAAGAATTGAGAGCCAAACTAAAGTATCTAAATTCAAATGCCTCCTGTATACGTTTGAAGTTCCGGACGCCAGGTATCAAACGGACACCTCCTCCTTTATCTGGAGTTTCCAAACCGCCATATAATGATTATATTTGATTCAATGTTGTACCAGCTCACAGTATACGTGATTGATCTTAGGCCAAAACAGATCAACTGCACTGCTGTCAATGGCATTTCTTATGACACAGCCTCGCTGCTTTGAACATTTGACAGAGCTTGATACTTAACACTATGGATAAACAAGCGTTTAGATTCAATAGAAATGGAACATACAAATCATTCCCGCTGTATCCATCCCATATAGCAGCTTAGTAACTGACACATCTCCTCATCCAGGTGCAAGCGGACGACAGCACAGAGGCGTGCAGGTGGAGTTCACCAACCTGTTTAAGCACTACTTGTTTTGTGTATCTGCGTTGGACCACCTTAACTCTGGAGTCCCACCATTAAGTGATCTTTATAGGCTTCACGTGTACTACACCATTCGGAGACTTCTGAACCAGATGACGCTATATGGTCAGCCACCGATAATACCTTTGAGAGGAGAATCTACCATGAACTCTGCCATGAGTTCGGTTTTTCTGAAAATACTGATTGAAGGATAAAGTGGAAACCAGGGTCTCGGATGGGTCTACTTCACCGAACCGGAGACACAAGTAGTACGGTCAATCACTCATTATGGAAACACCCACTTATACCAATCCATCGAGCAAAGCTTTGACAAATCAACAGACGGCTTTGTTTTCAAGAGCGGCAAGCTTCATATTGATTATATAAAGCAGGACCAAGAGGGTGCAATCACCGCCTGGAGTACTCACATACTGGAAACATCTGAGGGGTTCACAGCCCCAGGTATCTCATGGAAGAATGACAGTATTCGAACCTATTTTGGGGCTGTTCTTGGAGCTCAGGCGCAGACCCGCTCAGATATACTGTGCACAGATACATCCTTTGAAACCTGAAATCCGATTCAGGCTAATATTGAGGATGCTATCAACTCACCAGTTGACACTACCTCATCCATCAACAGGTATCAAAACCTGCATGCTGAGTCGCGCCGTGGTTAAGAAAACAACTATCAAGATTTCTGGCAATGAGGTCATGTCCATCGACGACAGCGATGTGTACCACTGCTGCCACGACTTGTGGCGGACTGCACAGGAGAGACAGGGCCTCCAGTAACAGGGTATTGGCCCATCAGATGGCAGAAACGCAACTAAGATACGAGTGGAGGCAGGCGACAAATACGAGACCGAGGAAGAGGACACGGCCGTAGGCGATGTCTATGGTAACAGGGTCTACTTTCCACTTGACTTTGAGCTCCTCGGAAGCCACATGCCATTCAACCAGATAGCAGTTAGGTGCGTATCATACAGGCCAACTCTTGTGAGGTAACTATGTCATACTCTAAGGAGATCCCATCAATTTTGTATATATATATATATATATATATATATATATATATATATATAGATATATATATAGATATAGATATATATAGATATATATATATATAGAGAGATATATATAGATCTAGAGATATAGAGAGAGAGATAGAGAGAGAGAGAGAGAGAGAGAGAGAGAGAGAGAGAGATCTCTCTCTCTCTCTATAGAGAGAGAGAGAGAGAGAGGAGAGAGAGAGAGAGAGAGACTCCTCTCTCTCTCTAGAGAGAGAGAGAGAGATCTCTCTCTCTCTCTCTCTCTCTATCTCTCTCTCTCTCTAGATCTCTATCTCTCTCTCTCTCTCTCTCTCTCAGAGAGAGAGAGAGAGATCTCTCTCTCTCTAGATAGAGAGAGAGATCTCTAGAGAGAGAGATATAGATCTCTCTCTCTCTCTCTCTCTAGAGAGAGATATCTCTCTCTCTCTCTCTCTCTCTCTCTCTATCTCTCTCTCTCTCTCTCTCTGTGTGTGTCTGTGTGTATATATATATGTGTGTGTGTGTGCCAGCTCAGGATAAAGTCGTGCAAACTGTCATAATCGCGATAAGGGTAATGTGAAAGGAAAGCGCTGCGGTGTAAACTGTGTCACGTCGCTAAGCGCCCTGGTCCTTCGTCCTCAATAATTTGCAATTAAATTTCTTTTGAATAACGGTGTCATATTGCACAATACGCACGCGCACATACACATCATCCCTTCTGAAGTTCTCGATCGGGACATCAAAGAATGATCATGTTATCAATGAATCATTTTGTCTGCTAGGGAGACATTTACGGGAACTTGAAATATAAATGATATTATCACCGATTCAACGAGTGCCATCATGATGTTCTCTGAAGTAACATCATAACGCTCACAAGAAACCAAACTATGTTATGATAATCAGTTGGTCATAACGTGATGGACGGGCTTGGGGTGAATATGGACGGGCAGTTTTCAAATTAATGTTCAAATGTTGTGTAAGAAACAAATATAAAAGCACAATTATATACTCTCAACACCCACTGTTTATGTACCTTGAATTAAATGTGTCACCAGCTTATCATTGGTAGAATGATCGTCGGTAAATACACTGCACTTAAATGCTCTTAAGCACAAAAATTTGCTCAGTATGATCCATAAGGGTTCAAGAATTGTAACCATTTCCGATCCATGTCATAACGTTTCATCTCATACAATGGTAATCAACACGTGCCAGTTTACATTATGATGTCTCCTATGCAACTCGCATTTTGACTTGTAGACAGCAAGCTTTCTTCATTGTTGCAAGGTTCCATTTGCAATTAACTCGGTTTGAAGCTTAATTCGCCCTGGCAATGTGATACGAGCCTTGGCTTGTTCAATAACTTGATTCGGTAAATGTCCCCATTATTCCGCTAACGAAGAACATTACAACATGGATACACGTTATTGGCTAACCCGGTTCATTCAACTTATGTATATAATTGTTTAGCGCTACTGCCTTATTTCAAACCATTATGATAACACATCCCGATCATCGACCCATCCCAACATAAACATACCATATAAGGGAGCCAAGCCATAATGTAATTACTTGATATTACTTACATTTAGAGGAATTACCACGCCACATAGGCTTATTGTACATGACACATAATACGCTAACTTCGTGTTTCGCTCCCAGTGGTTGCAGTACTGTGGTACCGCAGTCATCCAGTCAACATGAACTGATAGGTCCTTGACATCATCATTTTGAACACACGTTGCTCACCATGAACGCAGCTTGCACTTGCCCCTCATATCGCGAACGTTCTTGAGATAATACACTTATCCAGTATCAGTCGTCGGCTTTATTGATCAGCAATAGTCGGCCACGCAATTGATAAGAGTCAGTGTTTTTAACATACTATACTTGTGTATAATACAACTCTCATCAAATTCCTGTTGTTTTTTTGTTTGTTAAGTATCTTCATGCTATTATTAAGTGACACTTGCAACAGGTGTCAAAAATAAAAATATTTTTCACTCAAGCACTCTATATCTATCTGTACCTGCCCCCCAGTGTTCAGACTTATGTTCTCTCATATGGACAATGTTTATTTCAATATTGTTTAAAACATGCCGCGGCAAAGACAGCGACAGTCGTCGCCTTTTAAAACACACCAACCGTGACAGCTACACACTCACTGTTAAGTATCAAGACAACATGAGCAAATAAAAATTGCCGGAGTCGTCTACAGTGAGATTCGACAAGATGTTTGCGGTGTTTACCTGATTGCAAGTTGTGAGACGAGAGCGAAGTGTGTATGACGAAGCGGGTGTGGAAAGATAAGCGGAATAAAAATTCATTCACAACTTCTCAGTGGCGTTTTGAACCTGCATAAAGTATGGCAATAACGCGTAGGTGGCGCTTTCCCCAAGGATCCAAGTGAGTACGTTAACATGTATGTATATATGCATGTAGGGTTGTCATAACAAATGTGTAGAGAAGTCTTGATTATAATTTGAGGAGGCTGAAAGAGGGAGTGCTGTAGGCGCGAGTTTACTAGGGGAGTGCAAAATCGTGGCACATTAGTCATCAAAATTTGGTATCTGATTTTTACCACTTTTTACTTAGTTTTCTGGGTTTGTGATACTGAATAACAAACAAGATGTAATGATTTAGCTGGGAGGGTCAGAATGCATGCCAACCCTGGGAAAATTTTGAACATACCGATATGCACTTCTGACATCTGAGTGATTTTGGATACAACACTACATATAAAATAATACGCTAATGTTTCTGAATTTTATTGTAAAAATCACTCTTTAATTTAAATACTTTTAAGAACTTGAAACATTAGTAAACTGCACAGTCAAAAGTTGTCGTAACAACAATCTTCATGATCTGACCAGTCTGATTCTCAGTCACCAGCATTATACTCGTCTAGTATGTTCAGCCTTTTTAAAGAAATGTCAACCGCTGTTCTGATGACATCTTCACTATCCTCCATATATGGATCTGTCTGAACACCAGCATCCTCAACATCTACCACACTGGTAGCCCTAGCAGCTGTGTCTGTTGCTGATCCACATTGTTTTGGAAGTTTTCGCCTGTTTTTTTTTTCCTCTAACCATGTTTTTACAGCTGCCTTCACTAGCTGCTGACCTTCCAGGGATGATGGCTCAGGAGCATTTATGCAAATGTGAAGCAAAAATTCTAACATTGATGTACTCAACCTGTTTCTCAGCCTTGTTTTCAAAGCCTTCAGCGTACTAGCACCTCTCTCAGGCCTGCGTTAGAAACTGGAAGTGAGGCTATCACTTCTGCTATGTAAATTACACTGGGGTACAGGTGCATCACTGCAATATTCTTAAGCAGCTGTAGAAGACACCATTGAGTTGGAGATTTTTCTTTGCCTGATTTAACAGATGCAGGCATGCTAGGTTTAATGACATCTCTCAGATGGTATTTCATTGTTTCCCACTCTGTCTGATTTACCAGGATCTTCTGTGAAGTAATGGTTACAAAGCACAACTATTGAATGCTTCCAAGACTGGAGAGCTATCTGTAAACCTGTTGTCAATGTTAGCCCGAGGCTACCCTACCCTACCCTTCCCTACCCCGTGCCGACACTACCCTTCGCTACTCAACGCTACCTTACCCTACCCAAGCGCAACCAATGTGTGACACGCGCAGGACGCCGCGCTCTGGTCGCTTGGGACGGGCGAGCTTGGGGCTATTTTAGGCATGGTGCGTCGGCAATGAGAGTAGTTAAGCTGTTTAGGGCGACAACGTTCGTTGACAAAATAATGAAAATTTATATTGCGAATGTTTATACACAACGTTATTGTACATAAGGAATCACACACAAGTCCGTTATTGATCTTAAAACTTGGGTACGAGTTGGTCTTGGCACGAACTGGTTTGGGTACAATTGACCCTATCTCGTTAAAAATACGAAAGAGAAACTACAACAACTCACTAAAAAGAATATGAACATGTAAAATTACAACAGAACTAGTCAACCAATCAGAAAATACTTTAGATAACAGTAATATGGTTATATTCGGCGCAGTACTTACAAAAACGAAATGAAATATCATCGTCGTCGCGATTTTAAGTAGGCATTTTTTTTTAAATTTCTTCGAAGATTTGAGCTGGCGCAAATCTTGATTGAAGCGGTAAATTTGGCAGGCGTGTGTGTGTGTGTGTATGTGTATGTGTATGCGTATGTGTATGTGTATGTGTGTGTGAGTGTGTGTGCGTGTGCGTGTGTTTGTGTGTGTGTATGTATGTATGTATGTATGTATGTATGTATGTATGTATGTATGTATGTATGTATGTATGTATGTATGTATGTATGTATGTATGTATGTATGTATGTATGTATGTATGTATGTATGTATGTATGTATGTATGTATGCATGTATGGATGGATGGATGGATGGATGTATGGATGGATGGATGGATGGATGGATGGATGGATGGATAGATGTGGGGATGTATGCGTGTATTTATATATGTATATACGTTTGTATGCTGTACTTATGTATGTACGTAGTTTCGTATGTTTTGTGCGAATGTGATGTCTGCGACGGAATCTTGTATTGTTAGTGCCACTTCATATGTTTCTCATTTACCCATGCTGGTTCTAAATGTAGTAAAATGGAATTGCTTCTTAACTATTATATATAACAAAGGTCTAACCGTATTGTGATGTTTTCAGCACTCTCCTCAATATCGCTACGGCAACAATCGTTGGACTGACGATCTGGCTACTGGTTCGAACCAACGATTTACTCAATCAAACAGCAGCTGTTGATCTTGCAAGCAAATATGAACATAACCTGGCATATAGAGATTCGCATGCTGCGATGGCTTTTGGGAAAGAGATCCTCAATGTGTCACGTCTGAGAAACAACATTCAATGCTGTAATCAACCAGTAACCCGACCTAATCAAGCGTTGACACGAAATGGCGCATGGCAATACACACATGATAGAATGGGGGAGGTAATAGTTTTCTCCGCATTCTACGATGAGCGCTTCGTTGATAAAACTTTCCCGTCTATTCAAATTTTGGCAGTTACAAATTTGAATCGAAATGAACTCTTCTGCCATGTATGGTACGCTAATGTCTCACTCCCATACATAGTTGATACCAAAATAACGAAAACTGGAATAGGTGGAAATGTGAATGAAATCCATTGGGGGCAGAACCAGCTGACTTGCCCATTGCCGTCGTTTGATCCCATTCCAAGCTACGTGTCCATATCAACGACGCGCTGTGGCACATCGACCATTCTGCTCCCAGTTCAAGTCATGACAACGGAACAATGGCCGCATGAATTTGGGATATGTGTGGCCATTGGGTTTGGGACTATTCCAACAACCGTATTCATAGAATGGATCGAAATGAACAGATTGTTGGGCGTAACAGAATTCAATATTTATGACGGTAAGATGGAGGATATGTCAGCTGTTTTCGATTATTACCAACAAGCTGGAACTTTAAGCGTTCATCGAATGCCTCCACCAGTGAATGCTTCCAGCATACATGCTGTGCTGCTGAGCAGTCCTGCATCGCTAAATGATTGTATGATGAGGAATATGTACCGATATAAGTATATACTTGTGATTGACTTTGATGAGTTAATCATACCGCGAGCACATCGAACATACCATGAACTGTTATCTGAGATCAATAAGAGAGGAAACATGTCAGAGCCTCACCATTCTTACATTATACGGAACGCCTACTTCTTCAGAGATATGCCGCCTGACCCATCACAGCCAAGTTTTCTCCGTACGATGCGATACAGAAAGAGAGCTCCTCCTAGCGATAAACTGTTTGCACCCAAATCATTTATCAACCCGCGAAGATGCTTTTCCGTGTTCAATCATTACTGCTACATAAGTTTTCCCAATAGCGGACCTGCTATTCATGTTGATACAGAGCTAGCTCTCTCCCATCACTATCGAAAATGTGAATTTGGTGACAAAAAATGCCATGATTATTTCAACCATCAATACCAAGATGATACTGTTTTGGCGTACAAACCACTTTTGGAATCTCGAGTTAGACAAGTTATGCACGCCTTGAATATATCTATTTATCCTGATGATTAAGGTGTCGTAATTTAACTCTCAATTTATGCGATACAATATGCGTTAAGTCTATGCCGTGCTTACTAGACGTTCTTGGCTACTCTGAAATGGCAACCACTGAAATGGTCTACAGTTGAATAGTCATCGTTATATCCTACTGCTGGGAGGCAACAAATCTGGATCTTGATTTTTCTTTACTTAGGATGTGTGTAGATATTATCAGAATTGCTTCTCGAAAACATCTTTTAAGAAAGCTTGTCAATCGGCAGTTGTGTGTTTGCTTACAAATGTGTTTTCTGTTTTTGTATAGCATGCTTACCTACTAAGAGCATTATCAATTGACTTTTCCGTGAGATATAAGTTGGTTTTTCTACAACATAATTGACAATTGATGACAATGTATATATGGATGATGTTGATAATGATAGTGTTGATGATGATGATGATAATGTTGATGATGATGCTGTTTATGACAAATATCATGCTTAGTTAGACATATTGTGTGTGACAGCGTTGATTGCTAGTACATATTTTGTGTGTAACACACTCTCATTCTCCCTTCATAACTACATTTTCCTTTAATTTGCCACAACCGGAAAAACTAGAGCTTGTCGGTTTGTATTGCATTGGAGAGATGCAGCGGCTCACATAAGTCCAACATATTTCCCAGAATTCGCATCTCACTATGCTTCATGTGCCAAAGTTGTTGTTGCTTTACTCGAATATCGCATCAGCTACCAGGACGTCTAGCATTTATTTAGAAAGTAACGTTTACAAAGTTTGTCGGAAAAGAGTGTTTAAGTGATGTAGTGTGATGGACGATCCCAAGCCACGTTCTTGGGCAAAGTTCCAGCGAATAGTTAAATAACCGCCGATAAAGATAATAATATACACCAGAGGACGAGATGGTCAGTCGGACGCTGGTGTCTGGTGTTAAGTTGGACGCTGGTAAGTCGGTATCGGGTCAGTGCACCCCCGGGACGATCCGCCCTAGTGCTGATCCTCCCTCGCCAGGACGATGCCCTCGGGTCGATGCGCCCCTGGGACAATGCGCCAGTTGAATGGTACGCCACCGCTTATGTATATGATCGCCAACTACCTGCTGGGGCCGGGCCGAGACTTAAAAACCTTGGTCCGCCTCGCAGAGGGGTTAATCGGTTTTGGATGCCAAAGCCTGAGGGAACCCAGGGGATTATTGAAGGAGGCAATGCGGGAGTTCTGTCGGGTCCACGAGGATCCGGTTCCTCATAGCTTCTGTCTAAGGCCCCCAAATTCGCCCGCGGTCCTTCTCCACTGGCAACCTCTGATGGCTCTGTTGTCTCAGCTCGGGCCCCGTGAGAGGGAGCTTGTCTTGGACTTGGGCCGTCGGCCTGCACAGTGTGGTAGGATCGAGGGGAGCGGGGCGGGGCAGAAGCCTTCAAAACCGGAACCTCAGCTTCCCGTGGCCTTCGATTCCCACTTCCACATGGACTGGGCCCTGACTTCCCTGGGCCTACCACGGAATTCCGGGCCACGTAATTGTTCATGGCTGCCAAACCCCAGTCCGCCTTCGCTGTTGTGGTTGGGGGTGCTGTGGCCAACTATTGCGACCCTGCCACTTACCCCAGTGTCGATGAAATCATTGACCTGGGGCAGCAAAAAGTGAGGGTCGCGATTGGTCTCCACCCCAAGCATGAAATGAAGTGCACATCGGACCAAATGCAGATGATGTCCAGCCTTCTCAAACGGTCCGAAGTTGGCGGCCTTGGGGAATTGGCATAGACTATTCAGTCCCCCCTGCTGAATGGGGGACACAGCAACATGCCCTACACCACTTGCTGTCCCTCCTGGAGCCCCTGCATGTGCTGGTTTTGTACATTCGGGGAATGAAGGGAGATGACGGCACAGAGCCATATTGCTGTGCCCTTTATCAGCTGCTTGGTCAGGTGCCACGAGAGCAGCTTTTTCTCGGGATCTGGGGATGTAGTAAGCAGGTGGGCGTCGAAGTTTTCGAACGTCCATTTTGGGTTCACTCGGCTGGTGCGAGGTTTCAGTACCTGCCAGCTCGAGGCCTTGCGCTCCATCCCCCTGGATCGTCTGTTGTTAGAAACAGATGCCCCCTATTTCAGTTGCCCATCACCCAGCCATATAGGGGTAGTGGCTGATTTGTGGGCGGCGCAAAGAGTCGGCAAGGATCCAGTTGAGCTCAGGAAAATTACTGCCCTGAATACTTGTCGACTCTACGATATGTGATGGGGGCATATCGGTCCGAGGGGGTTGGGAAAGTCCAGGGTGGGGTCCAACTCCATCGTCATACGGTGTGAGGGGGGGGGAGTGTGGTGACGTACCTCACCGCTGTGGTCCAGTGGTCTTAACGTGACGGCGTTGCATTAAAGCGTATGACACCTCTGAGGAGTTTGGCCCTTAACGTGTCAGCGTGAGTAACTCATGTCTCCCCGGACCGCCCTGGCCTTTTAGGCGGCAACACCAAAACATTATAGTCAAGCCGCCAAGAAGTTAGTCATACATAGCCTAGTTGCTAAACACGACTATAATTCGATGCACACATACACACACACGCCAAGAAGCGAAGACGCAAGAAGACAGCCACAGAAGTCTTAAGAAGGACCCTACCAATATAGCAAGTAACGCGACGACCCTACGACAGCTGAAGGTAAGCAGGCTTGGGAAATTACTATACGTATACCATGACAACCGTCGGCGAAAATATTAATCAATATCATTCGGCCGCTTTATTGATAAGTTTCAGTCGGCGGTCTGGTTAAGCAAGGGCTCCGCAAAGTTAATATTTGCCTTTTACACTCCGTTACTTAGTTTAATTACTACTCTATGTTCCACTGAAGGCAATTCAATATGTACTTCAGCTCCGTTTCATGCCATTAATGTTGTTTGTATAATGCGACTGTTCATGATTTTGTGTGAGAAAATGACACGCCCGTCGGCCTCAGTGGAATTTAAAAAAATTCGAACTAAGTCTTTAACAAAGTCTATAACAAAGATTTCAATTCACTTCAAGAATGAAACACTATGATAATATGGAAACGCTTTTAATGCAATGTTTGCACTCACTTTAAACGATGGTCGTCCACGACATGCGATTTATCCGCTGAGCTCCATGCTTAAACTTCATTGTGCTTACATTGGCCTGGGACGTAGGACTCACTTTGCTCAGCACAAACAGAGAGGATAAGGACAGTGCTAAGGATTTATATGCAGGGGGGTGGGATCACAGAGCTCAACATACCAGTAAACATTACAGTTTTGGGGATTAATATGCAGGGGATTCAAATATGCCGTGAAGAATGATTGTCTCAAGGAGATACGGTAAAAAGCCTACCCCAAAAAATGACTGATGTCGTCTACAGTGAGAATCGACAAGATGTTTGCGGTGTTAGCCTGGTCGCAAGTAATAAGACGAGAGGAAAGTGGGCGTGGCGAAGCGGATGTAGGAAAGATAAAAGGAATACAAATTCATTCACAACATCTCAGAGGCGTTTTGAGAAGTGTGCGTGGCGAAGCAGGCGTGGAAAGATAAAAGGAATCAAGATTCATTCACAACATCTCCGAGGCGTTTTGAACCTACATAAAGTATGGCAATTACACGTATGTGGCGTTTTCCCCAAGGATCCCAATATAAGTGAGTGCGTTAGCATGTATGCATTTATGTCTGTCTGTCTGTCTGTCTGTATGTCGTGTCGTGTCGTGTCGTGTCGTGCCGTGCCGTGCCGTGTCGTGTCGTGCCGTGCCGTGCCGTGCCGTGCCGTGCCGTGCCATGCATGCGTGCCATGCATGCCATACATACATACATGCATGCATTACATACATACATATACATACATACATACATGCATACATACATACATACATACATACATACATACATTCAAACATACTGCATAGATACATACATACATACACACATACACATACATACATGCATGCATGCATACATGCATACATACATACATACATACATACATACATACATACATACATACATACATACATACATACATGGGTGGGTAGGTACGTGGGTGGGTGGGTGGGTAGGTACGTTGGGTAGGTACGTGGGTGGGTGGGTGGGGGGGTAGGTGGATGGGTGGGTGGGTAGGTACGTGGGTGGGTGGGTGGGGGGGGTTACGTACGTGGGTGGGTGGGTGGGTGGGTAGGTACGTGGGTGGGTGGGTGGGTGGGTGGGTAGGTACGTGGGTAGGTACGTGGGTAAGTATGTATGGATGTTTGTTTTGGGCGCATATGAAGTCTGTGGCTATGTCATGAATATTAAGTTTACCTGCCTCTGATTAATATTCAATAAAATGGATTTCCCCTAGACTACTACATATCTCAAATACCTAATATTACTGTAACGCTTTCAGGACTATCCTCATATTTTCTGCGGCTGTAACCATCGGACTCACGATGAGGGTACTGGTTCGAATCAACGATATACAGTTACATCAAACTTCAGCTGTGGATCATGTTAACAAAAATGCACAGAACCTGACATACAGCGTTGCGCCTTCTGCGATGGCATCTGATATCAATACTTCTGAAAGTGAGAACAATTATGTTTCACGTCTGACAGACATTAGTCTATGGTGTAATCAATCAATAGCCCGACCAAGTCAAGCGTTGACACGGAATGGTGCATGGCAATACACACAGGATGAAATGGGGGAAGTGATAGTTTTCTCCGCATTCTACGATGAGCGCTTCTTCCATAAACCGTTGCCGTCTATTCAAATTTTGGCAGTCACAAATGTGAAACAAAAGGAACTCTTCTGTCATGTATGGTACAATAATGTCTCGTTCCCATACATTGTTGATGCCAAAATAACGACAACTGGAAGAGGTGGAAATGTGAATAAAATCCATTGGGGGCAGAACCAGCTGACATGTCCCTTGCCGACGTTTGATCCAATTCCAAGCTTCGTGTCGATATCAACAACGCGCTGTGGCACATCGACCATTCTGCTCCCAGTTCAAGCAATGCCAAAGGAACAATGGCCGCATGAGTTTGGGATATGTGTGGCCATTGCGTTTGGGACTATTCAAACTACAGAATTTATAGAATGGATCGAAATGAATAGATTGTTGGGAGTAACAGAATTCAATATATATGACGGTAATATAGAGCATATGTCAGTTGTTTTCGATTACTACCAACAAGCTGGAATTTTACGCGTTCATCGAATGCCTCCACCGGTGAATGCTTCCAGTGTACATGCTGTGAAGCTGAGCAGTCCTGCATCGCTGAATGATTGTATGATGAGGAACATGTACCGATATAAGTATGTTCTTGTGGTCGACTTTGATGAACTAATCATACCGCGAACACATAACACATACCATGAACTGTTATCGGAGATCAATATGAAAAGAAACAGGTCTGAGCCTCACCATTCTTACAGCATACGCAACGCCTACTTTTTCAGAGATATTTCGCCTGACCCATCTCAGCCAAGCTTTCTCCGTGCGATGCGATACCGGAAGCGAGCAGCTCCTAGCGGTAGAGGATTCGCACCCAAATCATTTATCAACCCACGAAGATGCTTTTCCGTGTTCAATCATTACTGTTATATTCGCTTTCCCAATAGCGGACCCGCTATTGATGTTGACACGAAACTAGCTCTCTCTCACCACTATCGAAAATGTGGATTCGGTAACAAAACGTGCACTGATTACCTAAGCCATCAACAGCAGGACGATACTATTTTGGTGTACAAACCACTCTTGGAATCTCGAGTAAGAAAAGTGATGCACGCCTTGAATATATCAATTCATCCTGATAATTAAGTTGTTGTAATTTAGCTCTCGATTTTATGTATACAATATAAACAAATGAAAAGTGTTGAAAGTGTTTGATTTCTCCAAATATCTCCATTAAGCCAGTAGAGGTGTTGCACACGTCATCACAAGCCCCTTTTGTATCCCATGTAAACGGCTACAACATGCTCGTGTCCATTCGTCCAAATGCGGACACGTAGGCTGCGTTCTGTTCTCATGTGTTTGTCACTAAATATTTTGATTGTTGTAATGTTTCATTCTGATCGTGATAAAGAGCGACGTGAGGTGGCTGAAACATGAACTTGTTAAAGATCAATACTTCACCTGTGGCCGTATTTCCCCCGCTGCTAAAACTAAAGTATTCAAGGACTGACTTGTACAAAAATAACCGATATCAGCACGTTTTAAAACGTCCCCGAAGCATTATTTACAAAATATGCAAATGAGTGGTGACCCAATGAAGTTACTAAGCAGGCGTGGTTCCATCCTCTTCCGATTTCATCCCCTTTTTAACCTACGATGCATACTTGGGCCAATCAAATGCCTTCCACGGGTTTTAATTCACGCACCTTAAAAATATCGCAGTAAGACGATTGTAGGGATATCAATACTAAAAAATGGAGAAAATCTGTCAATAAGGTTCGTTTGTCACGGTAGTTTTGTCAGGATTTGTTATCAATTACATCTTTGAAGGTTAATCGCTGTTAATCTAACATGATGCCTCCTTCTGTTGGGCATCCTAAATGTTGATAATATATCCAATGAAGTCATCAGGCAGTCTGGGGTAACCAGTAGCGTCTCTAAAGCTGCCATGGCCTTGCCCAAGGTTGATATTACATATAAAGTTCACATTTAAATGTGTTCTTTTGGGAAAACAGTTTTTGTGGGCCAACATTTTTTCAGAAAGTTTTCTCCAGGGTAAAATGGACGCTTTTCACAATCGGCCCTTTCGCCATACCGTGACCTTCACCCCTATTGACCAATCAGAGAAAGTGAATTATTGGAAATACCATTCTGTGACATTTTTTTCGCATCCAATTTCGATGAATTGCCCATTTTGTGAAGACCCACAACCTCACACAATGCCAACATAGGTACGATGAGCTACCGCTGCTACAACCATGTTGAAAACTGTAATTTTGCTATCTACTTATATGTGATATGATTGTTTTTTCTTTGCTTGTAATTTTGACATGTTTGCAGCAATTCTCATCTCTGGCTAAATAAGCGAATGAGGGATTATGTGAAGAACTAGTGCTGTATATCAAAGTGGTTGCCGACATAGGTGAAGGGTGCTACGATGTATGATATCGATAAAGTGGAGACGAGAGGAGGCGATTGATTATGGAGGAGACGTGCTTAACTAATGATACGCTCAGTGAAGTTAGAAGACGACCACAGAGCAAGGCTCTCACAAAGCTCATCTAAATTTGATGAATTTGACAATAGTGATTTGCGGAGAAAAACGCGTTTGACGGGAATGATATTTTGTTGAGCACATGTTTAGTGCTGAACCGAAATGGCGACATGGAGTCAGGGTGAGATGAATATTGATGTGGTGGAATGGAGGAGGAATATACACAGTACTTAAATCCACAGAACCAGCTTTGATCTATTGCAAGACTAATGAACCATAAATGTCACTGATTTAAGGGTATATGACCTCGTGAATGCGTCCTGTTGTTTCATATTTGGTCTCTGTGTGCATACTGTATGCCGCAATAAAGCATAACTCGGTGTTACACAATTAAGAACACATTAATGGATCAAGACATTAGTTTATCGTTATCATCGAAATAGAATTGTAACGTTCCAGTTTCACGAGTGTGTTCATAGTTTGTCAACAAAGCATTGACCCAACTTGACCGGGGTATCCAACCCTGAGTGCTAGATCGTAGAATAAGCTAAGCCTGGGTGCTACATGAATGACTTTGATGTCAAGGCACTGTAGTTAATGTTTATTATAACCCTTACTAATTCCCTCTGTAACAATTACTTTCAGTAACTTGCGTGCCTTCTAAAATTGTCAAACAAAGGGTCCAGTTGAATAAGAAAGGACGACCGTTATGATTGTGAATGCCATGATGGGGATGTGAATGCTCTGTTCTCTCTGTGCCCAAGAAGTGCTGAACGTCATAACGTCAAAGGGACAGGGAACAATTTAGCGGCAAAGCTGACTGAAAGGTGACGCGGTTGAAAGCAGCATCCCTGTTAAGTGAAACTGTTATTCCTTCC
>CM067356.1:74827308-74834808 GCA_034190875.2 Urechis unicinctus
TATGTATGTATGTATGTATATGTATGTATGTATGTATGTGCGTATGGAATGATGTGTGTTTGTAGGTATTCATGTACTTATGCATGGAGGTGTGTGTATGTATGTATGTATGTATGTATGTATGTATGTATGTATGTATGTATGTATGTATGTATGTATGTATGTATGTATGTATGTATGTATGTATGTATGTATGTATGTATGTATGTATGTATGTATGTATGGATGTATGTATGGATGGATGGATGGATGGATGGATGGATGGATGGATGGATGGATGCAGGTATGCATATATTTATATATGTATATACGTTTGTATGTGTACTTATGTATGTACGTAGTTTCGTATATTTTGTGCGAATGTGATGTCTGCGACGTAGTCTTGTATTGATAGTGCCACTTCACTCTTTTCTCATTTACCCATGCTGGTTCTAAATATAGTAAAATTGAATTGCTTCTAAACTATTATATATAAGTAGGTCTAACCGTGTTGTGATGTTTTCAGCACTATCCTCAAAATCGCTACGGCAGCAGTCGTTGGACTGACGATCTGGCTACTGGTTCAAACCAACGATTTACTACTCCATCAAACAGCTGCTGTGGATCTTGCAAGCAAATATGCACATAACCTGGCATATAGAGATTCGCATGCTGCGATGGCCTTTTGGAGAGAGATCCTCAATGTGTCATGTCTGAGGAACACCAGTCAATGCTGTAACCCGACCTAGTCAAGTGTTGACACGGAATGGCGCATGGCAATGCACACATGATAGAATGGGGGAGGTAATAGTTTTCTCCGCATTCTACGATGAGCGCTTCGTTGATAAAACTTTCCCGTCTATTCAAATTTTGGCAGTTACAAATTTGAATCGAAATGAACTCTTCTGCCATGTATGGTACAATAATGTCTCGTTCCCACACTAGTCTGGGAGCCAACTGCCATTTTTCCCCTTAACCTTGCATTGTTGTATTAAGTTTTTTTTACTGTTGATTTTGGTAGCCAAGGGTCTCTATTTTCAGAAACTGCTTGATGACATGTTGTCACCTTTGAGCAATTTGAGAAATTCAAGATGGCGTCCAAGATGGCCGCCATTACATATAAATGACCATAACTCCCTACCTGTTCATCATAGGAAGGTGATTTTTGTCTCTATACCTAGGTTTTAGGGGTCAAGCTATCCATTAGAACTAAGTATTATGTTAATATCATATTGTAATAGACGGGCACTAATAATTCACTATTGTCTTTTCAGGTGCTGCCCGTATGACGATCACTAATAGTAAAACATGAATGAAGAACAGTGCTTTTTCGTGTCCAAATTTGGATGTGAGAATAAGACTGAACTGTTGAAAGACACTGATCCTATCAGGATTCAAAACTTTATCAAGCATAGCAAAATCTACGGGGACAGGTATCATGAACTTCTTGAAGAAAAAGTTAGTGAAAATCCTGAATGCACAGTTAAATGTCACAGAAACTGTGCTTCAACATACACTTCAAGCCTCCAGGTTGAAAGGCACAAAAGGAAGAATCCAGAAAGTTACTCGTCTTACATTCCACCTAAGACCAGGAGACGGTCATCACTACCAGGGTTTATCTTCAAAGTACATTGTTTGTGGTGAAACTTGTGTGGTTGAAAAAGATCCGAAAAACCCAAAACGTTGGCGACCAGCATATTCATGTCGGGAAATAGGCAGCACAGATGGCAAGAAGTCACTCAAGCAAACTATACTTGAAGCCTGCGAACGGCGTCAAGATGAGTTATCAGAAGTTGTGCGGCAAAGGGTAGATAGCACTGTAAGTGACCTTCACGCAGCTAATGCAAGGTATCATGTGGATTGACGAAATAGCTTCTTGACAGAAAAAAATGTGGCTTCAGCTGCAACAAAGTCTGATAACCAAGTTAACATTGATCGTGCCTTTGAATCACTTGAATTGTAATGACCAAAGACTCGTCCGGCTTCCTGAATTCAGTTGAGTTGCATGAAGCATACAAAGAATTCGGGGGTGATAGGCTGACACGTCGTTTAATTGTCCCAAACCTATGCGAACGCTTTGGAGATGAGTTGGTGGTTTTAAAGTCTCCAGGGTTAGCAGACATTGTTAGCTTGCGATCTATAGCTGCAAAATGTATGCGATTGGTTCAAGACGAGGACGATGACATTGATGTAACAATCAACAAACTGTGCAAAGTCATCAGGCACGAGGTGAAACAAATAACATTAGATAAAGATTGTTATGATACTAGTGTTAACCGACAAAAATGTAGAGAGACAGTGAGTGACACTTTGATCCAACTGTTAGGGAAGCTGTCTCCTAACCTAGATAGGGCACTACCTGCACTTCTCATTGGTTCAATGGTAACTGGGTTAATGAAAAAACATCCCACTAGTTTGCAAATTACTCTTGGCATCAAGATGAGTAGATCCAAAAAACTTATCAACGTGTTACAAAAGTATGGTGTTACATGTACCTACGATGAAGTATGGCGTTTTAAACATTCAGCTGCCAAAGCCACAACCATGGAACGTTCACTACCAGGCCTATCAACTTCAAGTTCAAGCTTGGTTCAAGTTATTGTTGACAATTTTGATACTGACATATCGTCTCCAAACGGAAAGTCATCCACCCATTCCCTTGCCATGCTGCTCACACAACCAGATAGTAACAGTAGTGAAACAGTCCAAGAAGACACCATTAGACGTGTGAAAAAGGAAGACATGGTTGAGCCACTCGAGTATGACGTCGCGATAAAGAGATATAATGGTCCCAAGAAGCCTCCGATGCCACAGAACACCCCCAAACGATCAGTTCAGCCCTTGCGTATGCTGACACAACAAGTAATTTCAAAGGGAAGAGCCAGTGAGATTGACTTTGCGTTCCTTCAAGACATGAACAGCACACTAGATTGTCCTGAGTACAATGGGTACAATACTGGGGATGCACGTCGACAGGGTCATTCAGCACAACCAAAGACGAAGGCTGTTTACCTTCCCTTAATAGATATGATCCCGTCACACCCAGATACCATGATGACATCAATGGCCTGTGCACAGGACTACACACGCAATATCGGGCAACAGTTCGTAGTTTTTACTTGTGATCTGCAGCTGAACAGGGTCGCTCTAGAAGTTCAGTGGACTTATCCAGACAGATTCTCAAATGTTATTCTACGGTAGGGAGGGATGCACTCTCTAATGAGCTTCATTGGATCTATCGGAACACTGATGGCTGATACCGGTCTGTCAGATATAATGTCCTCTGTGTTTGGCGGTGTGTTGAAAATGCTCACTGGAAAAAAGTTTCCCCAGAACGTCAGAGCATTACGAATGGTAGCTGAAGATGCACTTAGCGGAATCATTCAGGATAAACCACTATATTGCAGTGGTGACCTCATGCAAATTCCCGAAACCGAAGCCAGCAAGAGTCAAACTACCAAACTTTGGGTCGATGTCTTAATTAAACCTGTCCTGCTCACCATGATGTTCGTACGGGCTGAGCGCGAAGGTGACTGGCCACTTCATCTGGCAACCTACAAGCCAATGCTACCATACTTCTTTGCTGCGGGGCATGTGAACTATGCGAGATATGGGTTGTGCTACCTTCGTGAGATGGAACGGCTACCACAAGAGGTGTTGTCACACTTTATGAAGGGTGAGCATGTTATGCACCATTCTGCTGGCTTATGGAATGGCATCTGGAGCGATATGATGATTGAGACGACCTTCATGCGGTATGGGCATGCTCCTGGGGGGATAGTTGGCATCACGCTTAAGCCAGAAACGCTGAAGGTATGGGCCCTTAGTTTGCATGCATGCAGCAGGATGGAATCTGATTGCTTGCTTGCCCACTACTGAAACTAAACCATTTAATGAATGATGAGCCAATAGACTATCTAAGAAATCGTTATGTGTTGTTATGTAATAACGTATGGCAGGGTATTATGAAATCAATGGATGTGTGATATGTGAGAAATTAATGGTTAACTATTGTGTAAGAAACTAGTATAAACACACAATTATATAAGCTCAACACCCATTGTTTATCTGCCTTGAATTAAATGTGTCACCAGCATATCATTGGTAGAATATTCGTCGGTAAAAACATCAAGCAATTGGTTCAAAATAGTTCCACGACATCGTCTCTTTAAGCAATACAAACAATAAATGGTATGTTCAATGCTTATTGTACTCAATCAACCGTTATCGACGCAAACTAACAAATCACATGGGTCTTAGTCAAATGAAGGCACAGACACATACTCACATTTGTAGTAACGAAAGCGACTCGCCTTATCTTTGTCTCACTGAAAGCATCCACGGGCACATCTAAGTAGAGGCCAATTAGGATACTTGAGAACTCTCAGGAAGACCTTGTTTTGGCTTGCTGCTTCTTGTATTCCGGGATTTAGAAATGTCGAGATGAATGGTTGTAGCCTTCTCACAATCAAAGTTAAGAACAGTTGTTCAAAAACTGAACGCTGTAAGTGTCACAGAATCAACGGCAACAGCAGTATAGGACTGACGTTCAAGTTGGCGGGTTATCAGCGTGTGGAATGCAATACCTTCTTCATTCACCAACCCGTCATATAAACCTTCATTGATTGACCTTAAATCCACAAAGCCACCGTCATGCCCGGACAGGCTATGTTGTGTGAGATCAACATGCCGGTTGTAGATAGCGAGAAAACTGACGCAGAAATTAATAAGTATTTAGAGCGTAATGAGGGTAGCAGACGAGAAAAGAAGCGGGTGAAGTAAATGATAAAAAAGGAGCGTAACCACGTCACCTTCTACAATGCGTCTACTGCATAAACAGGGCTGTTCATCTCTGCTTAGTAGCTTTCGCCATGGACATTGTAGGAGTATCGTCGGTAATGGCAGCAGGGTACTACGGGCAGATCATGCATCGTGAGTTGCGGTCACCTACTAAGAACGATGTAATCCTAATGTAGTATACCTAGCTCTAGGATTTTACGTGGATAACTTATGTTGACATGCACTTTTATGCTTTTAAACACAGAAATTGGCTACCGTAATACGTGCGTAATGGGAGCTTTCAACTCTATTCGCTCGATTCTTAGGGTGTAATACAATCATTGGTACCTAATCTGACAGTTTATTTGTTATTTCCCAGTTTTTCAAAATGTGAAAAAAGACTAGCAAATAGCGTGTTGCCTCTTTTTCGTCAATAACACAGAATAAAACTACACAAATGACAGTTGTGTTAAAAGGAAGGGTTCCAGCCCCATAAAAGACAATCAGGGATTATTACATTGCTCTACAAAATTAACTTAGCACTGGATTCACCGTTACTTGGCTGCCAATTAATTGCGCTGACGCTCGCAAGGGATTGAAACTGCTATGTTCATGAAATTGTAATTACGGGTGGGCCGGTCACAGTTGGCCAGGTAACGAGGACGAGTCAAAGATAACATCATTAACGAGCCTAATTCTTTTTATTCATGACTACATTTCACAAAGATGAGACAAGCCTATTTTCCAACAACAACAATGGGTATGGATCTCTTTTCACGGACTACAGCTTCGTGCAGGGTTTAAAGGTTTGAAAACATTGATCATTAGGTTTTTAATGTATGGTTGCAAAGCGGCGTGCCAGGCAATCTCTTACCCGATATGGGGTATTAAGGGCACCACTTGTTGGATAATTCCCTGATATCAGCGCTGTGAAAGCATCGTGTAAGCATTGGTTACGAAAATATGCAATGAGTGGTGACCTGGTCAAGTAACCACACATACGTTAATCCTTCCACTTCCGGTTTTATATTTTGCAATTTGAGATTGCTTTGAAGATAATGGGAAGTTTTAGAACACCGGTAAGAATCCACAGCTTGATGCGCTTGGTTTTTGAATTTGCTTAATGCTGTACTAATAAGGAAGTTGTGAACACACCCAACATGCAGAAGTGCGGTTCGGAATTTTAGGTGATAGCGATGATTTAAATGGAGCGTTCATCTCGATTGAGCTAACTCGTATCATGGCCAGTATGTACAATTACATTACAGTACAAATTCATTATACTTGCCATTTAAACGGAATATAAACCAGTTACAGTATATTATCGACCACTTGTCTGACAAAAAAATTGCAGAAGACTTTACGTCCGTAGGAGCAAAAACAATTGTATGACCAACGCCCTTGGGTGATGCTTTTTCTAAGTCAGTTGCATTTCATATCAGTACAGGCAGCTGAATGATTCGATCGTTGTTCAAAGAGGCATGACCAGAAGCGTAGCTCACCCATTCCTGTGTGCTACAACACTACCGTGGCTAGTATTTAATCAAAAACATGGGTTTGATTGTCAAAAATGACACGCCTCAATGTGGACTGACCCAGGCGTAAACCAAAGTGTTAGACATCCAACGCGGGCAGTCGTCGCCAAAATGACATGGTGGCACATATGGGTTTGCGCATCACAACTGTAATAGCTAAGGTCAATTGACCAACTCAGACTGATAGATCAATAAAGTATACACGACAGCATTTTATATTGTGTGCTTGACAAATTAGACATTGACCAAATTTCACTTGTGTCTAAGCTTACTTGGTGTTCATCAATTTGGACCACTAATTCATCCACTTGTTTGTTGTTAACTTATGTGCTGAGTTTCAAATCAAAGCGTCAAGGACCGGCTTCATCCCAGTATGATTCTTAAGGGTTCAAGAATTGTAACATCCAGCGATCCTTGTCATAACGTTTAATCTCATGCTATGGTAATCATAATGTGTCATCACACATCATGTCTCCTATGACTCTCATAATGATTGATAGACAGCAAGCCTCTCTCATTATTGCAAAGATCCTTCGCAATTCACTAGGTTTGAAGCTTCATTCGCCCTGGCAATGTGATGCGGCCCTTGTCTTGTTCAATAACTTGATTCGGCAAATGTCCCGTTATTTCGCTAACAAAAAGCAATTACAACATGAATACACGTTATTGGCTAACCAAGTTTATTCAACTCATGTATATAATTGTTTAGCGCTACTGCCTTAATTCCACCATGATGATAATATCTCCAGATCAGAGACCCATCCCCACATAAACATACAGAATAAGGGTTCCATGCCATGATATAATCACATAACATTATACACATTTAGAGGGATTTCAACGCCACATGGGCTTATTTTATATGAAACATATGACGTTATACCACGTGTTACTCCTAGTCTACGTCCTAGACTCCAGGGGTTCCGCTGCGTTTCTCGCCCTAGAGTCTACAACAAGACAAGGTCTGAAACTGGCGCGTACGAATATTCATTAGACATGCTTGTTAATCTTCGTGACAGCCCATGTTTGACCCATAAACGCAAAGGTTATGACCCGGATAGAGCTTAGTTGCGCGCGTATGGCACATGAAACTGGCTTTGATACGCACCCTCGGTTTTATATGACGTCATGTACATTGTTGTGGTGTGCGTTCAATGAGAACACACTGAATGTGTCTAGAATTAGGGGGCGTCTCACAAGTTCTAAT
>CM067356.1:74842308-74869306 GCA_034190875.2 Urechis unicinctus
TGTGCCTGCTGCAATGGCATCTGATATCAATACTTCTGGGAGTGAGATAATTAACGTGTCACGTCTGACAGACTTTGGTCGATTGTGTAATCAATCAATTACCCGACCTAGTGAAGCGTTGACACGGAATGGCGCATGGCAATACACACACGATATAATGGGGGAAGTAATAGTTTTCTCTGCATTTTACGATGAGCGCTTTTTTCATAAACCCTTGCCGTCTATTCAAATTTTGGCAGTCACAAATGTGAAACAAAAGGAACTCTTCTGCCATGTATGGTACAATAATGTCTCGTTCCCATACATTGTTGTTGCCAAAATAACGAAAACTGGAAGAGGTGGAAATGTGAATGAAATCCATTGGGGGCAGAACCAGCTGACTTGTCTATTGCCTGCGTTTGATCCCATGCCAAGCTTCGTGTCGATATCAACATCGCGCTGTGGCATATCGACCATTCTGCTCCCAGTTCAAGCAATGCCAAAGGAGCAATGGCCGCACGAATTTGGGATATGTGTGGCCATTGCGTTTGGGACTATACCAGCTACATCATTTGTGGAATGGATCGAAATGAATAGATTGTTGGGAGTAACAGAATTCCATATTTATGACGGTAAGATGGAGAATATGTCAATTGTATTTGATTATTACCAACAAGCTGGAATTTTACAGGTTCATCGAATGCCCCCACCAGTGAATGCTTCCAGCGTACAAGGTGTGAAGCTGAGTAGTCCTGCATCGCTAAATGATTGTATGATGAGGAACATGTACCGATATAGTATATATCTTGTGGTTGACTTTGATGAGTTAATCATACCGAGAACACATCGAACATACCATGAACTGTTGTCTGAGATCAATAAGAGAGGAAACAGGTCAGAGCCTAACCGTTCTTACATTATACGGAATGCCTACTTCTTCAGAGATATGCCGCCTGACCCATCACAGCCAAGTTTTCTACGCACGATGCGATACAGAAAGAGAGCTCTCCTAGCGGTAAACTGTTTGCACCCAAATCATTTATCAACCCGCGAAGATGCTTTTCCGTGTTCAATCATTACTGCTACGTTAGATTTTCCAATAGCGGACCTGTTACTGATGTTGATACTGAGCTAGCTCTCTCCCATCACTATCGAAATGTGGAGCTGGTAAAGAAAAGTGCAATGACTATTTCAACCATCAATACCAAGATGATACTGTTTTGGCGTACAAACCACTTTTGGAATCTCGAGTTAGACAAGTTTTGCAAGCCTTGAATATAACGATTATTGATTATGGCTTGAATGTGACTTAAGTATACGCAGGCTTACTACTCGTTCTTTGCAACTCTGAAATGGCGACCACAGAATCTGTCTACAACAGAATGGTCATCATTATACCACCATTGCAGGGAAACATCAAATCTAGATCTTGATGTTTCTTCACTTACGATGTGTTAAAGTACTTTCCGAATTATCTTCTCGAAAACATTATGCCTGCTGAGCTGCAATAGTGAGTTTGCTTACAAAAGTGTTTTCATTATTGTAAAGTATTGTTACATGCTAAGAGCATTATTAATTGACTTTTTGCATGAGATATATGTCGGTTTTTCTCCAACGTAATTATTGATGAAGGTATCTATATGAACGATGATAATGATGATGAAGATGATTATAACAATGATGATGATGATGATGATGATAATGATATTTATGATGATAATGTTTATGATTTAAATGATGCTTATTTAGGCATGATTTGCTCGACAGCAATGATTGCTAGTACTTATTTTGTATGTAATACACTATCATTCTCCCTTCATAACCGCATTTTTCTTCCATTTGCAACAACCAAACAAAGCACATTGGCTTGTTTTGCGTGGAAGCGGTGCAGCAGCGTTCTCAAGTCTAACATATTTCCCAGAATTTGCATCCCACCATGCTCCATGTGCCAAAGTTGTTGCTGCTTTGCTCGACTATCGCGTCAGCGACCAAGACGTCCTGCACGCATTAAGAAAGGAATTTTTACAAAGTGTGATGAGAAAGAGTATTTTTGTGTCTAGGATGATCCAGCGTCACTCCCTAGGGTTAAGTTCAACAGATTATCATGATAACTGACGATAAAGATGGTTATATGCACCAGCACGAGAATGTTACTTGGTCACAGGTGTCTGGTGCTTTCGTAGTCACCAATATAACAAAACAAAATTTGGACAGCAAATCTGCGTGGGGTTTTACAAACAGCACCAAAGATGGGTCTGATCACTCAGAGTAAGACCATCAACCAGCACCAATAGGGATTCCTTATCTACATATGACATAACGTGCAGGTGGATCGATTGGTAATCGAATAACAGAAGCAGTTTGATATCATGGAGTGACTTTTGTACTCATATTCAGCAAACACAGTGATGTTAATACTCAATATAAATGTGAGTATTGTAATGCGTTCGCGCGCGTCACACACATCGTTCATAGTGCAACTTCCGGGTTTACTAATGTCATTTTGTATATTGAACTAAATTCATCGCAATCGCTGCATATGACTGCTATGATACATATCATGGACGATTCAAGGAAATGATCCGTTGGCCATTACACTACAATGTTCTGCCAGCATGATTGATAAGAGAATCTGCCTCTCTACGATTTACAAATTCATATAATGGTCACGCTATTGAACAATCAATCTTCGTCAAAATTAGTATCGGAGGTAATAATATCTCTGTTTAGCCACGGGTTGTTCTGCAATACCTCGTAATTTATGTGTCACCTTACTAATTAATATCGGTACTAGTACTAAGATGATTGTGTCTACATATTTGCATGTAAATGCGTCCTGTTGTATTATATTTTACTGCTGTGTTTGTGCTGCGTTTATTGAACGATCATTGTGTGTCCCATCTTTAAAGTTTCTATTTTTGTATAATGGGGTTGAGGTTAGAAGAGGTTTGGTGTTTACGGGGTTGCATTGCTTGTAAAAATGGGTTAAGGTTAGCGTGAGGGTTAGTGTTTGGCAAGTAGGGGAGTTGTGGATGATCCGAACCAGTCGTAAGGGGTTAAGGCGTGGTACGTAGGTGTGGATTTTTTAGAGGGAGCGGTGTGTTAATGGACATTTTGTTGTGGCAGGTGGCTTAAATGTCAATGTCAAGGCGGATGTGTAAATAGAGGATGTCAGGGGGTAACTGTCACAAGATATTGGGGGCGAGGGGAGTCGCTGCTAGGGCTCACCAGAGTACATATTGATTGTTCATACACGCAAAGTCAATCATGAATAGTCAATACACAACATCGAGTGTGTGCATGACAAGCACGGAATGAGTAAGAAGAGTACGAACCCATGTTAGCTCTATCTTTATGCAAATAAAGTCCCTTGTTCCCAGTTACGTTGGTGTCCTGTTGAGCCCCGTGTTTTTAAACATTGAGGTGGCAATGTATTTTGCAGACGTAGGTATCCCGTACAGAATTTCAGTGGCGATATTTTCAGTTGACTATTTTAGATGACGGATTTCTCAATCTCCTCAGATATTAAACGATCATTTTGTTGACCTATTCTTGTGAGGGATTGCACAATCTAGTGGGATTTGACATAACCCGCATTGATTTGTCTACTGACATTGTCAGTCTGCAGTCTAGTAAAGAGGTATACAATGTTTTGAGGGTGATATAGTGATATTTATTGTGATTTTAGGAGGGTTATATGAAGGTGTTTGTAAGTGGCTATTAGTTATTCAAGGAAATGAGGTGTTGTCTCGCTTGACAAATCAGTGGCATAATTGCACAATTGGGTTATGTAATTAACTATCGTCCAATTCTCGATGCGCTTCTATCGTCATTGAGTAACGGCTCTTGTCACACGATTTGAGCGAGATTTCCTAATCACCTCAGATATCACACGAAAAGTAAGCTGACAAAAGAGCCCTTCGATTCATACGACCTCGCCTTCTGACAACGATTTAACAGTGAAGTAGTAACTCATGTCAACGATTGGTAAACTTATTTGAGATGTTGTGTATATAAACGGCTGACCAATGAACTGAATGTCACGAAGCAAGAAAGCGGATGATATGCTAACTTTTAAAGACTTTTAATACAATACAACAATTTAGACGTCGAATCTTTTCCGGAAGCCAAATTTCGTTTTTACAGAGAAACAGGTATAGATTTGTTGACGGATGTAATATCATTGACTGAATCGACCATGCGATATTTGTTTCAAGATTATTTTACCCTACCAGACGAACAAAACAACGACATAAAAAATTTTAATGGAATAGTAGACCATAAATTACTTTTCATTGTTATGAAGACAAAAGAAAAATATTGCACCAGACAAAAACAAAACGGAAATTAAGCGAAGTTGGGTGAGGGAATCATGGCCAACGATGCAAACGCATTCCGTGGGCGCTGTATCAACCCATGCCAGCCAACTTCCCTAAACGACGACATGCACATGAAGTTAAATAGGTACAGACCCGAAGATGTGATGTAGAAGACGAATGGTTGGCTTGGATAGCACATAGCTCACAGACCAAATATAACACCGACGAAACAGAGGAAAAAAACCAGTAAGTGCCCAGTGATTACCGGTTGATGGTTGATGCAAAGAAACTCAAACAGTGTATCAGTGTTACAGATGTGTATGACATGGCCTCATTAATGGAAGAAGAGATCATAGCCGATATTTGCGATGGAACATTTTTTGGGAATGGCCAATGTAAGCATCAGAAACTGTTAAAGACTCTTTTGGTGAAGTAACCCCGATATTCAAAATCATAAAGCTGATACGAAATGAAATTGGAGCCTTAAAATGCAAATCTTAGACAAACAACATGACATTATGAAATTGAGTCAATAATGGTGGCAATTTATAGGGACGTTGTCAGTCATAAAGAATTTAGTTGTGATTGCTAGAATGTCCATATACTACACGTGTCATAAAGTTGCTTTTTTATTTTATCTACTGAAGACGGGCGTTGATGGGGAGCTACAAAGGTGAAACAATATTGCTTGCTAGTCCCCTGATGTTTGATGAGTTAATAGGCTATTAAAGAAATCGAAATGTGTTGTTATGTAATAACATGTTGTATGGCAAGGTATTATGTAATCAATGGATGTGTGCTATGTGGGGAAATGAATGTTCAAATGTTGTGTAAGAAACCAATATAAAAACACAATTATATACTCTCAACACCCATTGTTTATATGCCTCGAATTAAATAATCGTCGGTTAATACAGTGCACTTTGATGTTCTTAAACACAATAATTTGCTCAGTATGATGCATAAGGGTTCAAGAATTGTAACAATTAGCGATCCATGTCATAACGTTTAATCGCATACAATGGTAATCAACCCTGCCAGTTCACATTATGATGTCTCCTATGCAACACGCATGTTGACTTGTAGACAGCAAGCGTTCTTCATTATTGCAAGGATCCATTTGCAATTAACTCTATTTGAAACTTCATTCGCCCTGGCAATGTGATACATGCCTTGGCTTGTTCATAATTTGATTCGGGAAATGTCCCCATTATTCTGCTAACGAAGAGCAATACCACATGAATACACATTATTGGCTAACCAAGTTCATTCAACTGACGTGTATAATTGTTTAGCGCTACTGCTTTATTTCAAGCCATTATGATAACTCCTCCCGATCATCGACCCATCCCAACATAAACGTACAGTATAAGGAGCCATGCCATAATGCAATCACTTGATATTACACACATTTAGAGGAATTACCACACACACATAGGCTTATTGTATATGACACACAACACGCTATACTTCATGTTTCGCTCCCAGTGGTTGCAGTGCTGTGGTACCGCAGTCATCCATTCAACATGAACATATACGTCATTGACATCATCATTTTGAAAACGCGCAGCTCACCTTAAGCGCAGCTTGCACTTCCCCCACATTTCGCGAACTTTCTTGCAATGATACACTTATCCAGTAACAGTCGTCGGCTTTACTGATCAGTAATAGTCGGCCGGTCAATTGATCAGAGTCAGTCGTTGGTTCTTTTGATGCGTATCAGGCTGTCACTCAAGCATCATGTGATGTGATGATGTATGTTTATGTATGTGTACTTGCAACAATAGATTTGTAAATGTTTTTGTGTGTTGACCTTGTTGGTGCTACTAATCTCGGTAACTTTTTGCCAAGTAAAATATTTGTGAATAGCAAGTCTTATAGCCAAATCTTTGCACTAATTTGTGTTTTATCTGGCCAACTTGCTTTACTACCTCACATATAACCACAGTTTAACATACTATACTTGTGTATTGTACAACTCCCATCAAATTCCTATTGATTGTTTTGCATGTTAAGTATCTTCATGCTATTATTAAGTTACATTTGCAACAGGTGCCAAAAATAACAAAAACATTTTTTCTCTAATATTTAAGTAATTGTGTGACCGCTCTCTTTGGTAAAAGTGTTAAATTCATCCAGTTCCTGTCAGACATTGATCACGCCTTCAACAGATCACTGTGCCAGTTCATATACCAATTATAAGCATTAAAGGAGAATATATTTTGTCTTGGTGCTTAGAGATATTATACCCGACGTCAAGGATACAATAACTCTATCTTTCACACAAATATGGTAACAAAAATTATTGAATGCGTCATGAATTTCCACGTGCGTGTGAAACATTCCTTATTGTAATCAGATGTGTATATAAAAGAGGAAAACCTGATGAGATACTTGTCATACGATAAGGTGTTGGCTACATATGTGAACTTTGCCTATAACAAAATTCACACTTTCCCGGTCCCATGACAGAGTAATTGACTCACAACTGATGCCAACCACGATCTAAGCATGCTATCTCGCCCCTTATCGCGGCCTATGGTTGACTTATATCCCACACAAGCTACTTTGCCCCCTGATGTTCACTATCATATATCCTACATAGACAATCTACCTCGCCCCCTGTTGTTAACTATCTAATATCCCACATAGACAAGCTACCACGCCCCCTGTTGTTCACTATCTTATATTCCATATGGTTCGAATCAACAATATACGGTTACCTCAAACATTAACTTTAGATCACGTTAGCCAAATTTCACTTGCCATACAGAATTTAGCCCACTGCAAAGGCTAACAACTTATCGATTTATGACCCCGACTCGTAATATACATCTCCCATTTGTAGCACCCATCCACAAAAGAAACTGCCTTAATTCTAACAATGATGACATCACCTCCCGATTAACGACCCCTCCCTAAATCGCCAAACAGGATCACTTTTTTTTAATTTATTATTAACATGACATTACAGACATTTCACATGATATTGCAGATATTTCCCTTTTTTATATAGCACATGTGGTGTTATTCCATGTTTTTCGATCACAGTGGTTACAATGCTATTGTATCGTAGTAATCCTGTCAATGACATTATAATATTAAATACTAGCAGCTTACCTTGAGCATCACGTACTTTACATCCATCTACCACGACCTTCCTAGCGTAAATACATTTATCAAGTATCAGTCGGCGGCTCAAATGCTCAGTTTTAGTCCGATCAACTGATCGGCCACGCTTGATCAAAATTAGTCTTCCGCTTCATTTATCAATATCAGCCGGCGGCTCAATTGATGATTATCAGTGGTCGGTTCTTTTGATGTGCATCAATCGGCGGTTCTATTGATCAATATCAGTCAGTGGCTCTATTGCTTTGTATCAATTGGCCAAAATTAGTCTTCCGCTTCATGTATCAATATTAGTCGTCAGTTCTGATGACCAGTATCAGTCGGCAGCTTAATGGGAGACCCCGTTGCGGTTTTCTTCCAGAGGTGGCGGCGCAGACCAATGCGGGCCCAAGCTCGACCGGAAGTTATCAGGTTATACTCTTACTTCGTGGTTTACGCGTAATTTCAAGAGAATGAAATTTCGCGCGCTATGCCACACGGTCAGGAGATATTTGATGGTGACGAAATTTAGGGTGAAGCTGTCACTGTCAATGCGCTGTGTGTAGCGCACGAGCATCTCCGAAACGCTGTGAAACGAGCCAACCAGCGATGGACAACTGCCCAAAGTCGAGATCAAAGACACCCAGGTATATTGTTTTCTAGGCGACATTTTCTACGTACAAGTAACACAATTAAGGTGGTGGGGTGCTACACCAGGAGGCCTTGTATCCTGTGTGTCTCCCTCTTATGGCGGCGCAACCAGTGACAGGCAGGTGATGGAAAGGAGCAAACTACCAGAAATGTGTGACCAGGGTGACTCGGTAATGGCTTTGTCATGCAGGACTTATTTGCTCCCTATGATGTCACCGCAAATATACCAACCTTTTTCAGTAAGAAGAATCAGCTGACAGGGAAAGTGGTGCAGAGAGACCGGAAGATCTCCAGCACGAGGGTGCACATTGAGTGGATAATAGGATTAGGAAAAACCTTCAAATCTTGGTGGAACCTATGATCCACTGTGAGGTCCCTACAACTGCCCAAGGTGAAGTTTAGTTTTTGTGAAGTGTGACTGTGTATGTTTTTAAGTCTATCCCACTCAGGGTGTGATATCATATGAATCTCAATGAAAGGTGATATGTAGTAGTCTTTTTATACCATGTGTCTTATAATGTAATCTATAATAACCCTACACGTGAATACTGTTGAAAAAAAATTGTTTTTCACTCTATTCACGTTTGTCCCTTTAATTAAATAAGCGACTGTGAAATCCCCAATGAGTCAATTGTTTATAATTCAATTAAAATACTTTGTACTTTTCAAGTTTTAAGAGTATTTATAGATTATACCACATGCAATATGCTGACAAATGATTCCTTGATGTTGTACACCTTCTCCAATACCGCAATTGCAACCTCCTCAAAAGTCGTACCCCTGAGGCAGGGCCCGCTGAAGCGAACACCCTCGTTGCTAGTTTTTTCCGTCAGCTTCTTACTATAGCTGCTGAAGTTGTTTTGCCCTATGATGGCGGAGTAGTCACTTCTAACTGGTCTGTATTTTGCTTGAATCCAATATGACCGTTGCAGAAAGATTTTATCGCCACCTCCATTATACCCAACAAACACCACTCTTTAAATGGACGGTCGGTCGGCTGCACTTAATGCGGTACCGGCACGATCACCTTCTGCAACCCCCGTCGACCTAGGCGGTGAGGGGGTGGAGATACCCTAACCAACGTCTTAGCCTTAATGTCGCTTTTCATTCGAGTATATTTTTCGATCTCGGCCGAAACGAGCTTAAACTCATCGTCTGCGATAAAGCCATCTTCAAGCGCCGCCGAAATAATATCTGTAACCGTGTTTAGTTTGCTCTGTGCCAGAATTTGAATCTGGTCGTGCTTCTTTACCTTCACCGACAGTCGCTGGCTGATGACCTTTCCTGCAATCGCAGCCAGCCGGCACACATCCCCCGTACCACCCAAGACTGTAGCAACTGGGGCAGCAACCACCGTAGACATCAGACCTGCACCACTTGCGCCAAGACACATTCCCACAGCAACTAAAGCAGTGTCTACAGAGTCCACTGAGTTTACTGCACACCTATATGTTTTGTACATAGCGCCATATTTTTCAAGGTATTGCTTCTTAAGACTGATCTCATTCAGCCGATAGGATTGCCCTAGACCACATGGAGGCAGCTCCCGATTTAACGATGCAGTCGTTCGTTGTTGTATCATACTGCTGCTTTTTACGTCTACAAGTCAGCTATAAAATTGATGGCATCTCGCTGGAGTATGACATGGTTACCCAAATAGAGTTAGGCGCATGATACGCACCCATTACACAGGTCGGCTCCCGATTCTGTATGACCGTGTTCTTTGTCACAGGAAGCTTGTATACAATAAAAGAGATACACTGTGGAACATAAACCTGAACGTGCCTGCTCGCAGTATGAAGGGCATTCTACTTCTCTTTGAAGACCCAGAGGGTGCCTCATACGCCAGGAAGACAGAGTCGTATTACAACCCAAAGATTACACAAGTTGAGGTGAACATTGAGGGCATCCCCAACCAACTCTATGCCCAAGGTATGCGTGGCTACCAGCAGTGGGACGAGGTGAAGAGGGCCTTTGCAGCAACGAGTAAACGAGACCCCAGTGTAGCAATAGCTGTAAAGACTTGGCATTGTCGGACATGTCCCTAGGAAAGTACCTAACCACCAAGTATTCTCTGTGGCTCGACTTAAGGACGAGTGATGACGACCAGCTGCATGGTAGTGGCAGGGCATCACCATACAGATTACGAAAAAATCACAGGCGGCCGGCGCATTGAACGTTTATATGTATATTGTAATGGATGCACAGCTTAATATTAAATGTGGCAGGTTCGTCAGCGCAGTCTACTAACAAGGTTTTGATGGAACCAAAACCTGAGTTTACATTTCCAGATGGTCCCTGTTCGGCAATTGTTTGTTGGCAGACAGGATGTGGAAAAACCGCATCATCCTCGACCTACTTAAAATTAGATTAAATGAAACAGCAGTAGTAATTATATAGTAGGGGATTTATTATAACAAACCTTTCAGATCTAACCTTTGGGGTTCACCATATAAAATTTTATCAATTCCAGTTAAAATAATGAATTTACTGAATGCAAATTCATAGTACAGTAATATGAGCTTCTCAAAGATCTAGCCATTCAAAACGTACATCGTTAGTTATGTTATGCAGAAAGCAAAATAATGTGTTACTTATATATACTTGTCTATACATATACACACATACCAGGGGCGTAGCCAGGCTTGAAGGAATATTACGCATTTACGGGGGAGAAATCTACAGTTCAAATTGCTGTTATGCACGTGCGTAAGTGGGTATCGCTGGCTACACCCCTGCACACACGCACATTGATTTGTCTACTGACATTGTCAGTCTGCAGTCTAGTAAAGAGGTATACAATGTTTTGAGGGTGATATAGTGATATTTATTGTAATTTAGGAGGGTTATATGAAGGTGTTTGTAAGTGGCTATTAGTTATTCAAGGAAATGAGGTGTTGTCTCGCTTGACAAATCAGTGGCATAATTGCACAATTGGGTTATGTAATTAACTATCGTCCAATTCTCGATGCGCTTCTATCGTCATTGAGTAACGGCTCTTGTCACACGATTTGAGCGAGATTTCCTAATCACCTCAGATATCACACGAAAAGTAAGCTGACAAAAGAGCCCTTCGATTCATACGACCTCGCCTTCTGACAACGATTTAACAGTGAAGTAGTAACTCATGTCAACGATTGGTAAACTTATTTGAGATGTTGTGTATATAAACAGCTGACCAATGAACTGAATGTCACGAAGCAAGAAAGCGGGTGATATGCTAACTTTTAAAGACTTTTAATACAATACAACAATTTAGACGTCGAATCTTTTCCGGAAGCCAAATTTCGTTTTTACAGAGAAACAGGTATAGATATGTTGACGGATGTAATATCATTGACTGAATCGACCATGCGATATTTGTTTCAAGATTATTTTACCCTACCAGACGAACAAAACAACGACATAAAAAATTTTAATGGAATAGTAGACCATAAATTACTGTTCATTGTTATGAAGACAAAAGAAAAATATTGCACCGACAAAAACAAAACGGAAATTAAGCGAAGTTGGGTGAAGGAATCATGGCCAACGAAGCAAACGCATTCCGTGGGCGCTGTATCAACCCATGCCAGCCAACTTCCCTAAACGACGACATGCACATGAAGTTAAATAGGTACAGACCCGAAGATGTGATGTAGAAGACGAATGGTTGGCTTGGATAGTACATAGCTCACAAAACCAAATATAACACCGACGAAACAGAGGAAAAAAACCAGTAAGTGCCCAGTGATTACCGGTTGATGGTTGATGCAAAGACACTCAAACAGTGTATCAGTGTTACAGATGTGTATGACATGGCCTCATTAATGGAAGAAGAGATAATAGCCGATATTTGCGATGGAACATTTTTTGGGAATGGCCAATGTAAGCATCAGAAACTATTAAAGACTCTTTTGGTGAAGTAACCCCGATATTCAAAATCATAAAGCTGATACGAAATGAAATTGGAGCCTTAAAATGCAAATCTTAGACAAACAACATGACATTATGAAATTGAGTCAATAATGGTGGCAATTTATAGGGATGTTGTCAGTCATAAAGAATTGTTGTGATTGCAAGATTGTCCATATACTACACGTGTCATAAAGTTGCTTTTTTATTTTATCTACTGAAGACGGGCGTTGATGGGGAGCTACAAAGGTGAAACAATATTGCTTGTTAGTCCCCTGATGTTTGAGGAGTTAATAGGCTATTAAAAAATCGAAATGTGTTGTTATGTAATAACATGTTGTATGGCAAGGTATTATGTAATCAATGGATGTGTGCTATGTGAGAAATGAATGTTCAAATGTTGTGTAAGAAACCAATATAAAAACACAATTATATACTCTCAACACCCATTGTTTATATGCCTCGAATTAAATGTGTCACCAGCTTATCATTGGTAGAATAATCGTCGGTAAATACAATCCACTTTGATGTTCTTAAACACAATAATTTGCTCAGTATGATGCATAAGGGTTCAAGAATTGTAACAATTAGCGATCCATGTCATAACGTTTAATCGCATACAATGGTAATCAACCCTGCCAGTTCACATTAAGATGTCTCCTATGCAACACGCATGTTGACTTCATTATTGCAAGGATCCATTTGCAATTAACTCTGTTTGAAACTTCATTCGCCCTGGCAATGTGATACATGCCTTGGCTTGTTCAATAATTTGATTCGGGAAATGTCCCCATTATTCTCCTAACGAAGAGCATTACCACATGAATACACGTTATTGGCTAACCAAGTTCATTCAACTGACGTATATAATTGTTTAGCGCTACTGTCTTATTTCAAGTCATTATGATAACTCCTCCCGATCATCGACCCATCCCAACATAAACGTACAGTATAAGGAGCCATCCCATAATGCAATCACTTGATATTACACACATTTAGAGGAATTACCACACCACATAGGCTTATTGTATATGACACACAACAAGCTATACTTCATGTTTCGCTCCCAGTGGTTGCAGTGCTGCGGTACCGCAGTCATCCATTCAACATGAACATATACGTCATTGACATCATCATTTTGAAAACACGCAGCTCACCTTAAGCGCAGCTTGCACTTCCCCCACATTTCGCGAACTTTCTTGCAATGATACACTTATCCAGTATCAGTCGTCGGCTTTACTGATCAGTAATAGTCGGCCGGTCAATTGATCAGAGTCAGTCGTTGGTTCTTTTGATGCGTATTAGGCTGTCACTCAAGCATCATGTGATGTGATGATGTTGTTTGCTGTTTATGTATGTGTACTTGCAACAATAGATTTGTAAATGTTTTTGTGTGTTGACCTTGTTGGTGCTACTAATCTCGGTAACTTTTTGCCAAGTAAAATATTTGTGAATAGCAACTCTTATAGCCAAATCTTTGCACTAATTTGTGTTTTATCTGGCCAACTTGCTTTACTACCTCACATTTAACCACAGTTTAACATACTATACTTGTGTATTGTACAACTCCCATCAAATTCCTATTGATTGTTTTGCATGTTAAGTATCTCCATGCTATTATTAAGTGACATTTGCAACAGGTGCCAAAAATAACAAAAACATTTTTCATCTAAATATTTAAGTAATTGTGTGACCTCTCATTGGTAAAAGTGTTAAATTCATCCAGTTCCTGTCAGACATTGATCACGCCTTCAACAGATCACTGTACCAGTTCATATACCAATTATAAGCATTAAAGGAGAATATATTTTGTCTTGGTGCTTAGAGATATTATACCCGACGTCAAGGATACAATAACTCTATCTTTCACACAAATATGGTAACAAAAATTATTAAATGCGTCATGAATTTCCACGTGCGTGTGAAACATTCCTTATTGTAATCAGATGTGTATATAAAAGAGGAAAACCTGATGAGATACTTGTCATACGATAAGGTGTTGGCTACATATGTGAACTTTGCCCATCAAAAAATTCACACTTTCCCGGTCCCATGACAGAGTAATTGACTCACAACTGATGCCAACCACGATCTAAGCATGCTACCTCGCCCCTTATCGCGGCCTATGGTTGACTTATATCCCACACAAGCTACTTTGCCCCCTAATGTTCACTATCATATATCCTACATAGACAAGCTACCTCGCCCCCTGTTGTTAACTATCTAATATCCCACATAGACAAGCTACCACGCCCCCTGTTGTTCACTATCTTATATTCCATATGGTTCGAATCAACGATATACGGTTACCTCAAACATTAACTTTAGATCACGTTAGCCAAATTTCACTTGCCATACAGAATTTAGCCCACTGCGAAGGCTAACAACTTATCGATTTATGACCCCGACTCGTAATATACATCTCCCATTTGTAGTACCCATCCACAAAAGTAACTGCCTTAATTCTAACCATGATGACATCACCTCCCGATTAACGACCCTTCCCTAAATCGCCAAACAGGATCACTTTTTTTAAATTTCATTATTAACATGACATTACAGACATTTCACATGATATTGCAGATATTTCCCTTTTTTATATAGCACATGTGGTGTTATTCCATGTTTTTCGATCACAACGGTTACAATGCTATTGTATAGTAGTAATCCTGTCAATGACATTATAATATTAAATACTAGCAGCTTACCTTGAGCATAACGTACTTTACATCCATCTACCACGACCATCCTAGCGTAAATACATTTATCAAGTATCAGTCGTCGGCTCAAATGCTCAGTTTTAGTCCGATCAACTGATCGGCCACGCTTGATCAAAATTAGTCTTCCGCTTCGTTTATCAATATCAGCCGGCGGCTCAATTGATGATTATCTTTTGATGTGCATCAATCGGCGGTTCTATTGATCAATAGCAGTCAGTGGCTCTATTGCTTTGTATCAATTGGCCAAAATTAGTCTTCCGCTTCATGTATCAATATCAGTCGTCAGTTCTGATGATCAGTATCAGTCGGCAGCTTAATGGGAGACTCCTTTGCGGTTTTCTTCCAGAGGTGGCGGCACAGAGCAATGCGGGCCCAAGCTCGACCGGAAGTTATCAGGTTATACTCTTACTTCGTGGTTTACGCGTAATTTCAAGAGATTCATTTACATTTTGCTTCTCTTTGTCGAATGAAATTTCGCGCTCTATGCCACACGGTCAGGAGATATTTGATGGTGACGAAATTTAGGGTGAAGCTGTCACTGTCAATGCGCTGTGTGTAGCGCACGAGCATCTCCGAAACGCTGTGAAACGAGCCAACCAGCGATGGACAACTGCCCAAGTCGAGATCAAAGACACCCAGGTATATTGTTTTCTAGGCGACATTTTCTACGTACAAGTAACACAATTAAGGTGGTGGGGTGCTACACCAGGAGGCCTTGTATCCTGTGCGTCTCCCTCTTATGGCGGCGCAACCAGTGACAGGCAGGTGATGGAAAGGAGCAAACTACCAGAAATGTGTGACCAGGGTGACTCGGTAATGGCTTTGTCATGCAGGACTTATTTGCTCCCTATGATGTCACCGCAAATATACCAACCTTTTTCAGTAAGAAGAATCAGCTGACAGGGAAAGTGGTGCAGAGAGACCGGGAGATCTCCAGCACGAGGGAGCACATTGAGTGGATAATAGGATTAGGAAAAACCTTCAAAATCTTGGTGGAACCTATGATCCACTGTGAGGTCCCTACAACTGCCCAAGGTGAAGTTTAGTTTTTGTGAAGTGTGACTGTGTATGTTTTTAAGTCTATCCCACTCAGGGTGTGATATCATATGAATCTCAATGAAAGGTGATATGTAGTAGTCTTTTTATACCATGTGTCTTATAATGTAATCTATAATAACCCTACACGTGAATACTGTTGAAAAAAAAAAAATTTTCACTCTATTCACGTTTGTCCCTTTAATTAAATAAGTGACTGTGGAATCCCCAATGAGTTGATTGTTTATAATTCAATTATAACACTTTGTACTTTTCAAGTTTCAAGAGTATTTATAGATTATACCACATGCAATATGCTGACAAATGATTCCTTGATGTTGTACACCTTCTCCAATACCGCGATTACAACCTCCTCAAAAGTCGTACCCCAGAGGCAGGGCACGCTGAAGCGAACACCCTCGTTGCTAGTTTTTTCCGCCGAAATAATATCTGTAACCGTGTTTAGCTTGCTCTGTGCCAGAATTTGAATCTGGTCGTGCTTCTTTACCTTCACCGACAGTCGCTGGCTGATGACCTTTCCTGCAATCGCAGCCAGCCCGCACACATCCCCCGTACCACCCAAGACTGTAGCAACTGGGGCAGCAACCACCGTAGACATCAGACCTGCACCACTTGCGCCAAGACACATTCCCACAGCAACTAAAGCAGTGTCTACAGAGTCCACTGAGTTTACTGCACACCTATATGTTTTGTACATAGCGCCATATTTTTCAAGGTATTGCTTCTTAAGACTGATCTCATTCAGCCGATAGGATTGCCCTAGACCACATGGAGGCAGCTCCCGATTTAACGGTGCAGTCGTTCGTTGTTGTATCATACTGCTGCTTTTTACGTCTACAAGTCAGCTATAAAATTGATGGCATCTCGCTGGAGTATGACATGGTTACCCAAATAGAGTTAGGCCGCATGATACGCACCCATTACACAGGTCGGCTCTCGATTCTGTATGACCGTGTTCTTTGTCACAGGAAGCTTGCATACAATAAAAGAGATACACTGTGGAACATAAAACTGAACGTGCCTGCTCGCAGTATGAAGGGCATTCTACTTCTCTTTGAAGACCCAGAGGGTGCCTCATACGCCAGGAAGACAGAGTCGTTCTACAACCCAAAGATTACACAAGATGAGGTGAACATTGAGGGCATCCCCAACCAACTCTATGCCCAAGGTATGCGTAGCTACCAGCAGTGGGACGAGGTGAAGAGGGCCTTTGCAGCAACGAGTAAACGAGACCCCAGTGTAGCAATAGCTGTAAAAGACTTGGCATTGTCGGACATGTCCCTAAGAGAGTACCTAACCACCAAGTATTCTCTGTGGCTCGACTTAGGGACGAGTGATGACGACCAGCTGCATGGTAGTGGCAGGGCCGTGGATAATGCGTCTGAGGGTATCACAATACAGATTACGAAAAAATCACAGGCGGCCGGCGCATTGAACGTTTATATGTCTATTGTAATGGATGCATAGCTTAACATTAAAGGTGGCAGGTTCGTCAGCGCAGTCTACTAACAAGGTTTTGATGGAACCAAAACCTGAGTTTACATTTCCAGATGGTCCCTTTTCGGCAATTGTTTGTTGGCAGACAGGATGTGGAAAAACCGCATCATCCTCGACCTACTTAAAATTAGATTAAATGAAACAGCAGTAGTAATTATATAGTAGGGGATTTATTATAACAAACCTTTCAGATCTAACCGTTGGGGTTCACCATATAAAATTTTATCAATTCCAGTTAAAATAATGAATTTATTGAATGCAAATTCATAGTACAGTAATATGAGCTTCTCAAAGATCTAGCCATTCAAAACGTACATCGTTAGTTATGTTATGCAGAAAGCAAAATAATGTGTTACTTATATATACTTGTCTTTCCATATACACACATACCAGGGGCGTAGCCAGGCTTGAAGGAATATTACGCATTTATGGGGGAGAAATCTACAGTTCAAATTGCTGTTATGCACGTGCGTAAGTGGGTATCGCTGGCTACACCCCTGCACACACGCACAATCACATTAATATACGTAACCACCCACGTGTACTTGCGCCAGGACCCACACGTTTAAATGCCCTCTCGGCTGTTTCTCCTTTATAAGGAACAACTTTTCTTGCATTTGCGGTAATAAGAAGGACACGCTTAATACCTTTGATATTTCTTGTGCTTTCCTGACACGAGGCAAACGGCCAATGCGACCTGATTTAAAACTCGTCTGAGCATGGACACTCCACACTCAATGAGGCTCTCACGACTCACTGTAGGTTCCATCACAGTACCAACTTTCGCTTTCAGTTCTAGAATATATTACAAGCAAGAGTAACCTGTACAAGATCACAGCAACGTTACACATGCTGGGTTGTGAAGACGTTGAGTATATGATAACATAAGCGATTATATTGGCATAGATTTTACAGTGATTTGTCTTTATCTCGGTTACCCCTGTTGCCACAGCCAACGATGGCACAACCAATGATGGCACAATCAACGGTGGCACATAAATTTCGCATTATGAAATGAATCCTTTGATCAATGAAGAACGTGGGAAACATAACGCGCCGGCACGTTCCCAGCTACCTCTCATCAAAGCGCAGCGCGCTGGCGGTATCTTCTACTCCAACATGGCGGCACCGGACCGTGTGACGTCACATAAGAAGACACTGTGGTCCATTTGAATTTTTTTCAGTCAATGTCGAGGTCGTATGCTAGTCACGTGACCTAGCATCCAGCCCCACCACGCACGGGTTGTTCGCTTGATTGCCTTCACAGCTGCAACAATTCCCCCCTCCCGCATCCCCCTAATTAATGTTTGATCACAATACATTGCGTATCTTAAAAGTGTATATACTATTATGTTGTGTGATACTACATGCATCACCTATTAATTGTATATAGAATAGGGGGAAATACCTACTTCTGCATCACAGCCGTCCAATGTGTCCTGCCTAAACTGCCCAAAACACTCGTTAAAGTTTTTCTATGATTATGCAGTAGTCAATAAAAAACTTTCAAATGCTGTTAATCAATGATGAGATACAGCATTGTGACATCATATTTGCTCATGCTAAAATTGCAAAATGTGAAAATGGTATAATGTGACAAAACGTGCCCCGATTGTGTAATATAGCCTGGTCATATTCAGTTGCCATATTTAACGGGGGAGGGATGTGTTTTAATTCCCGATTTTGGTTCCACTGAGACAAGGATGGAGCAGGGTGGTCTACTTGCTGTTTTGACTTTAAGCATTACATTCGTCGTGGAGTTTGTTAGTCATGTTTTGCCACAGTTTTCGAAGTTGAAATAAGGGTCACTACCACTGTTTATTGGGCACACTTCTGATATTTCTTGACATGTATAAACGATGCATGATTTTTTTTTGTCAGCGAAACAAAACCAGTGCGTATTTACGGAGGTGTCACGTTTTATCAGCGTTCGCTTGTGAATTGTGTGCGTCCTGTCTGATCGTTGTGCAAACTGATGAAGTACTCGGCACATACTTAACAGTTTCTTTAACCAGTCCCTCGCAACCAACACGACATAATGTAGTGCTTTAAAGTATTGTAACACACAAACAAGAAGCGCGGCTATCTATGAAGCTTACGTCAATGACACGTGCACCGAAACGTCACAAGCTGCCAGCAATAACGCGCAAGCGCTGTCCACAATGACGCGCGCAGATCGGAGTTCCTTATATAACGTCCCGTTAAATTCAGACCATCAGTTTACTTTTCTTTGCTATGATGGAATCCAGTCGTTGCAGCGGATGCAGTCAGAAAGTGAGGCCTTGCCATGAAGGTCTACTCTGTGATACATGTCATATATGGAGACACAGAGCATGGATGAAAATGCAGAGGGATGGTTCAGTCATACCAGCGTGGCTCTGCCCCGTATGCTTACGCAACCAGCCACAAGAGGAAGACGGGCAGACTCCCAACCATTTTCTTTCTTCTTCAGTGGACGATAGCAATGATACCAGACAGCATAACTCACCCAATATGTCATCAATCAATCCCAGTGGCGATATACCTACAGTGGATCAGTCATTCACTGTGGACACGTCAATTGAATCAGTCCTGGCAATTGTGGAGAGGTCGATTCAGACACAACCTGTCTCTGACGATCAACCTGAAACCCAGCCACTACAATGGGAAGTTGTTGCCACTGGTACGAAACGAAGGAAACCAAGACTACACAACAATGACGGCTACACTTACACAGTGCGCAAAACAACAGACACAGCTACATATTGGTGGTGTAGTATTCGCCAAAAAGAAAATAGATGCCAAGCAACCGTGGTACAGCGTGGTTCATGTTTCACTCCAGGCACAGCATCTCACAACCATCATGGTAATCCAGGAAGCTTGATGGCATCCAAGGTCAACGCTCAAGTGAAACAAGGGTGCATCGAGAAGGTATTCACCTCAGCTAAGGCGATTGCAGAGGAAGAAATGAGAGCCTACACGACACTTAGCCCTTCTGTTCACTGTCTTCCTCGACTAGACTATGTAACGAGGAATGGAAACCGAGCCCGCCAGAACACAAGACCTCATCATCCTAATGAACTCGACTTTGATCTGGCAACTGATGGAGTACCTGACAATTTTATCCGCGCTGACATCAAGATGACTAACGACGAAAAAGTCACAGCTCGTCACGTAATCATGGCCACAGACCAGTAACTTCAGCTACTTGCAGATGCCAAGCAATGGTATGTTGATGCAACTTTTAAAGTTGTTCGATCGCCATTTCAGCAACTTCTCTCAATTCACGCATTTCTACGGTCTGGTGACTGCATCAAACAAGTACCTCTAGCTTTTGCGCTAATGAGTCGCAGACAGGAAAGAGATTACACAGAGGTGTTTAATGCATTAAAGAACATTCTGCCATGTGAACCAGAGGTTCAAGAAGTAGTGCTTGACTTTGAAACTGCGCTGTGGAACTCCATTCGCGAAGTCTTCAATGTGCACCTTAACGGTTGCACTTTCCATTGGGCTCAGGCCATATGGAGGAAGGTCCAGTCATTAGGTCTGGCCACAGCATACATGAAGCAAGGGGCCACGTACAGCTTGATCAGAAAGCTATTGTCCTTGACTTATCTGCCAAAGAGGCACATCGTAGAAGCCTTCAATTGTCTCAAGGCTGAAGCTGCAACCTCCACGCAGCTTTCAGCTCTGTTCCAATAATTTGAAGCCACTTGGATAAATGCAAGGACATGGACAGTCAGCAACTGGTGCAGTTTCAGAAGAGCTGCGAGAACAAATAATGACCTTGAAGGCTGGCATACTCGCCTTAATCTTCGAGCAATGAAGGACAACCTTGTGCTCTATCTACTCATTCCTCTCCTCCACAAGGAAGCACTGACCGTCAGTCTTCAGCACCAACTTGTTAGTGAACAAAAACTGACATTGTGCAAAAGAAAAGCTAGTCGTGATCAGCAGACCAGCCTGTTCCAGCTGTGGGAAGAATATGAGGCAAAGAAGCATTCCACTTCCTCATTCATGAAAGTTTGCCAGTGTGTTGTGCCTGCACCAGTCATACCTCTGCATCAGTAGTTAAGTGTTTCATTTTCAGTAGTTAAGTGTTTCATGTGCATGGATACATGTTTCATTTGTATATGTGACTTTCTTTGTGTTATTACGTTTGTATATGTGACTGTAGTTTTGTTGTTTAGTTTTGGCGAACAACAAGTCTGTTTGCTGTATTCTGGGCGAAATTTGAAACTGTTTTCTACATGTTTTCGAGTTCAATAAATCTGATCAACATTTTGTGTACTAGCTCATTTCAACATCTATCGATCGCCAATTAGAACTGGATATTACGTCCATTGCAATATTCATTAAATTTCACTCTGTCAGTTTCCATTTGAGAATTCCTATGAGGAACAGCACGGTACCACATCGGGATACAGCAACATGCTAAAATAATTTACATCCACATAATTACAGACACAAACAGGTAACTTTTGTTTTTTGCTGACATAATTTTCTTGACGAACAATTGTAAATAAAACAAACATGCTACATTGGCGACTGACAATTTCGTCCACATTAATTATGACCATAATGACGACTGAACAAACAAATTTTCCACGCTTCCAGTTTCTTTAATAATAAATATTTACATTTATGTACACAACTTTCACTGTTGCTGCTTTTGATATTGCCGTGTACGAAAACAACAATCTCGCGTGTACGAAACAACCGTAAGTAGTGTGTATGAAAACAACCTGGATACCAATTAGATTAATAGATGCTCTAGTCTACACAAGCCATAACATTTTTTCAAGCCAACTCTTAATGAAAATAAATAATAAAACACGATACCAGATATTTTATATTTAGAAGTATATTACATAGTTACTTCACTAAGCGTTGGCTGTTGCCAATGTATCACTAGCTATGGCCACAAAGGATATGCTTATTAAACAAGGACTCTTACCAGTTGATATACTGAAGTAATGGGCCAGGTGGGCTTTGTGGATGTGGATGTCGGCTAGGTCGTCGTCTAATATTTTCTGGCGGGCAAGGGCGGGGCTGGCGATGAGCTTTCTTATTTTGTTGCTGTCTGCAGCTCGGACCAGCTTCACGTCAACCCGCTTGCGGAGGTTCTCTATGGTCTTGCGGAAGACGGTGTTGTTCATTAGTTTGTATAGGTCCTTCTCGAAGTCGCTGGTTGCGGCCTTGCAGAGTTCTGTGTTCCTCAGGATGTAGGGTTCCATCCAGGGGCTTGCGGTGAAGGATAGGGCGCGGTGGATCTTGGTCAGCCTCATCCCCAGGGCGAGATACAGTTTGAGGTTCCTGTAGTGGAGTAGGACCGGATTCTCGACCGCTGTATTCGTTAAGGAGGTTTCTCTGGTAGTCTGAGAGCCACTCGTTCTGGACAAGTAGTCGCTCTGGGGCCAGGGGGTAGTCGTTGTGGTCGTCTTGAAGCTCAGCTGGATACTCTAGGTCGACCTCAAGTATGTACCCAGTCTCGGCATTGTCAGGGTGGGTGTGGACTATTCTGGAGAGCGACTCTGGCCGGTCCACCCACTCAATGTTCGAGGTAGGTAGGGCCTGGCTCATTGCCCATCCATAGAGGTTGTTGGCGTCGAGGTACTGGATATAACTTGTGGGCTTGTCCTGGTCGAAGTCTCCTACGTAGGGATTGTTTGCTTTGGCGTGGCGCCACGAGACCATACTTATCCCTCCACACATACCCTTTTCGATGAAGAGGTGTTTGTCGTAGTCGGTGAGGAGTTTTACCTCTGCCCTCTTGAGTAGAGCGTCACACGAGAGGCCTGGGCTAGTATAGTAGTGGGCTGGGTCCAGGCCGTACTGCTTTAGGCTGGTCTTCCGGAAGGTTTCAAACACGTTGGCAAGGAGGAGGACATCTGTCTGGAGGTAAAGGTCGTTGTAGTCGCAGCCAAACGTGCTCCAGACCTTTTGCCCATGGGCGTAGTCTGTAGCTGATATGCCCTGCTCCGAGAGCTTGTTGCAGAAGTCTTGGGTGGGCGGGAGGGGAGAATAAAATTTATCCCAGCTGTCCATGAACTCATAGGGGAAGACTCCCTTGCGTAGCAGTAACCCTCGCTTTGTCTGGTCTGGTTCATACTCTGACGTCACGGTGAAGGTGTCTGGGCTTTTGGCTGAGACCAGCTTGTCGAGAGAGGCCAGGAGGAACTGTGCGCAGTCTATGAAGCGGTGTTGTCCGAGGGATAGGGATATGTACTTCTCCATTTTGTTGGGCATACAGTTGATGCTTCCCTCTACCTTGCTTATGCCTTGCATTGGGAGATGGGAGTCATAGTCCCGCAGGTTATGGAAGACCACGGGAATGGGGGTTGTCTTGGGGCTCAGCCTAAGCTTTAGGTTGCAGGCGTTGTGGGCTGGCTCTCTGTACTTGCCGGTTATATGGCAGTGGTCGCGGACCCGGTCGGTTCCGAGTGGTTTGCTGCAGACGTGGCATTTTGTTGCAGTCTTGTGGACTCTTTGGTCGTCCCTGGTCATCCGCATGAGGAACTGGCTTGGAGAGAACTGATTTGATCTTTTTCTCCTCTTGATATAGGGCTTTGAGGAACTTCTCCACAGTGTCGCCCCAGCCGAACCCGCAGACTTGGTGTTCCTGGGTCTTCCGGGTGTTGCTCTTTTCCGAATTGAGTGCTGGCCCTAGAAGCTTAACTGTGAGCGCCTCGAAGTCTGCGTAGATGACGTAGGGGGCAGGGAGTTGCTTTTGCCTGTTCTGGAAGGATAGGCTGTTTTTCCCCTCCTCTGGCATGTCTACCCACACGGCTGTTTGGCCGACCCCTGTACACTCTGGCTTGTGGGCCTTGAGGAGGGCTGAGGTAGGCGTAAACCAACGTTATTGATATCCAAAGTGGGCAGTCGTCGGGAAAATGTTATATAATATACAGAATAAGGGTGCCATCCTATAATATAATCACATAATACTACACACTTGTAGAGGAATACCCACGCCACATGGGCTTATTGTATATGACACATATGACGCTATACCACGTGTTTCGCTCCTAGAAGTTGCAATGCTGTTGTATCGCAGTCATCCAGCCAACATTACCAGATACGTCCGTGACATCATCATATTGATCACACGCACCTCACATTGAGCTCAGCTTGTACTGCCATTACATATCGCAGTCTGGTTAATCTAGTGCTCCACCTTGTTAGTATTTACCTTTTACACTGCATTGTGTAGTTTATATACTGATGTATGTTATATTGAAAGCAATACATTATGTACTTCAGCTCCGCCTCAAGCCATCAATGTTGTTTTTATATTGCGTCTGTCTATGAATTTGAACGATAAGATGGCACCTCAGTCGGTCTCGCTAGAATTCATCAGTTCAAACACAGATTTCAAAGATTTCAATTCACTTTGAGAAGGATGCACGCCGAAAATCAATACGCTTATAATGTAATTTACAATATGTTTTTGTCCCCTAAAGGCTCTCATAGCTGTCTCATGGGCATTTCGTACCAACAGTCACGAGGTTCGCAAGGTTTTCACTCACAATAAACGTGGTCGTCCGGGACGTTTGTTTTATCCCTTCAGCTCCATGCACCAACATCATCTGGACATTGTGCTGTCATGGGTTCATTAGCGCGAGGATTTGCTTTGTTCAGCATACGGGAAAGGGAAAAGGACAAGTGCTTAGGATATATATGCAGGGGGGAGGCAGGGCTTAGCATATATGTAAGCATTGCGGTGTCTAGGATTAATATGAAGGGGATGTATGTAAGCAAACATGCGGTTGAGAATGACTGTATCGAAGAGGTACGGTCAAGAGCCATCAAAGCAATCTACCGTTTTTTAAATACCACAACATGAGAAGATAACAAATGACAAATGCCGTCTCTAATGAGGATAGATGAAGGGGTCGCGGTGCGTACCTACGTAGTGATAATATCAACGAGGGCAAAGTGTGCATGGCAAAGCCAGTGTGGAAAGATAAGCTGACAGAAAATGCATCCACAACTTCTCAGTAGCGTTTTAAACTTGCCGCAAATATGGCAATTACACACAGGTGTCGTTTTCCCCAGAGATCCAAATATACGTGAGTACGTTAACATGTATGTTAGTATGCATGTATGTATGTATGTATGTATGTATGTATGTATGTATGTATGTATGTATGTATGTATGTATGTATGTATGTATGTATGTATGTATGTATGTATGTATGTATGTATGTATGTATGTATGTATGTATGTATGTATATATGTATGCTTGTATGTATGTATGTATGTATGTATGTATGTATGTATGTATGTATGTATGTATGTATGTATGTATGTATGTATGTATGTATGTATGTATGTAATGTATGTATGTATGTATGTATGTATGTATGTGTGTATGTATGTATGTATGTATGTATGTATGTGTATGTATGTATGTGTATGTATGTATGTATGTATGTATGTATGTATGTATGTATGTATGTATGTATGTATGTATGTATGTATGTATGTATGTATGTATGTATGTATGTATGTAATATATGTATGTATGTATGTATGTATGTATGTATGTATGTATGTATGTATGTATGTAGTATGTATGTATGTATGTATGTATGTATGTGTATGTATGTATGTATGTATGTATGTATGTATGTATGTATGTATGTATGTATGTATGTATGTATGTATGTATGTATGTATGTATGTATGTATGTATGTATGTATGTATGTATGTATGTATGTATGTATGTATGTATGTATGTATGTATGTATGTATGTATGTATGTATGTATGTATGTATGTATGTATGTATGTATGTATGTATGTCTGTATGTCTGTCTGTATGTATGTATGTATGTATGTATGTATGTATGTATGTATGTATGTATGTATGTATGTATGTATGTATGTATGTATGATGTATAGAGAGTGGGGGTTCTGGCGCGTCGACACTCATCTACGCTATTCTCTCTTCGACAGCTTATACAAGATTTATGACGGTAAACTAGTGTTTCCATAGGTCAAGGTATACACGCCGATCGCAGCTATCCACCTCTTTGAATCACAAGCTCGCGTGACACTCGCTGACATGCTCCTCTTGGCGTTGCACTCGCTCCATAATATCATCTTTCTTAAACTCCAGATCTGTCACTATATCTTTCAATTCCACAAGGTCACCATATCACCCTCAACGTCTTTCAATTTATGTTCCAGATTTATTTTCTCGTCTTTCAGATAATCTATATCTAACTTAAACTCTTTTACATAACATTTTTTCAAGGATGGTGATACGCGCTCTTTGGTGTTCATTTCTATACCTTATGTCTTCGTTCATTCAATAGATTGGTATAAACAGTGCGTAAATGTCCGCGCAATTAAAAGTATTCTGTGTATTGAGGAGGGCCAATAAGGTCGATCATAGTCCGCTGAATGATTAAGAAGCACCCAATTTTGGCCTGATACCTTCCAATGCTTTGTCTTTTCCACGTTGGATCAGCGCTCCTCATTTGGGTATATTTTGTGACCTCAGCTAAAACGATTTTTAACTCATAATCCGAGATATTACCATCTTCAAGTGCTGTCAATACAATGTCAGCAATTGTGTCCAATTTGCTATGCGCTAGAATACGGATCTGCTCATGTTTTTTCACCTTGATGGTCAGTTGCCGATTAATGAATTTTCCAGCAATTCCAAGGAGCCCACTAGCGGCTCCAGTAACACCCAGCACTGTGACAATAGGATTGGCAGCTACTGTAGACATTATACCTATACCACTTGCGCCAAGACACATACCGACAGTAACTAAATATGT
>CM067356.1:74869406-74915831 GCA_034190875.2 Urechis unicinctus
ACGCATCCATCATGTTGATGTTACTCTCTGACTATCTTAGCCATAAATGACCACCCACCAAATTTGAACTCTTTGCACCAATAGAGACCTCGACACGACTCTCCTCTCCTGCTTCTAACTGTTTCATTGTTTTCTGTGACAGCAGCTATTTCGTAACCACAGTCCAATACACAGTTCATCCCAAACTCTATGTGACATTTCTTGAAATTGTTTTTCAAAAACACTACATCTTTATTCCAAACCACTATCGAATACTGTGCAAAGTATCGTGTGTATAGTGGTTTCACTTCCTCCATTTCAATTTGCGCCACGGCTTTTAACAAGTCCGCATCGCTCATCCGTTTCCCAGCCATGATTATAACTGAACGCAGAACTGAGACACTCTCCCGTTTTATATACACCCTCTATCCCATCACTTAGCTTAGCTCAGCAAACTATGACGACATATCCGACGAAATTGTGAAATCACTTTCCAAAAATAGAATGACCTCATCAAAAATAGCGCGCCTCCATGAGGTCGCAAAACCAAGGTCGCAAAGATTTCAAGGACGGAAAATATTTGAACAGATGGTGAAATCACTTTCCAAAAATAGAATGATGTCATCAAAATATCGCACCGAATCCGGAAGCGATCGTCAGCGAAAAATATATTGCGCAATCCACTTCGTCCATCGTTCGACGTCAAAAAAGGGGTATGAAGGGGTACCTCTTACACTACTTATCGCCACTTAACATGCAATCGCACTTGATTATAAAACGATATGGATTTCGTCAAGTACGTATCGTTAGTTAGATAAAAGAGTGTTGCTTTGTTGTTCGAACAAGCATATAAATTAACAACGTTCAATGGTAACGGAATACATTTATGCCAATTTATGTGTATGAAGTTACTAATTGCTTTGCTTAGTTTGCGATTATTTAACAAATTGTTTATGGTGATACTTGATGATACCGTTTGTAATGAAGTGGCTGGTATATAAATTAGCGTCGGGTGTCACGTGCAATGGAGAACCATCTCTATTGCAAGCTGTGTCAGTTATTGGAAAGCTAACTTGTATCACAAGAACACCACCATGCGCGTCCTCATATCGGAGCAGATTAGAGAACTAAATATGTCAAAATTCATAGTGTTTCAATGGTCTTCTATAACGATCTTAGCCCGGATGTGAACCAAGACTTTGTTATATTATTCGCGATGACGAACAACATCGAGCATGCGGAATAACAGCCAATAAAGGAAGCGATTGCTGTGAAGATATCGTGCCCATCAATAGGAATAAAATTATATACGAAACAACATGGGTTTAGAAGACAGCAAGCTTAGTAGACAATGTTTGCGACGTCAATTTATCACGGTAAACGTTGTCTGTATCTACGAGGCAAGAGGTAAATGATGCATTATTGTCGGAAGTCGTACTTAAGACCAATGTACGAAATGATCCAGACTTCTCGTTATTGAAATGTTCGATATCATTTTGATGCTGACAAATGTGCCGGCATGGCTCACTGTGACCACTGTTTCGTTCCTTGCGGTTGAATCTTTACTCTTATTCCATAAGATAAACGACATAGCCGTCTCCACAAATCCGTGTGTAAACACATTAGTACGCTCAATAGCAAGAAGGTGGAAGCAGACTTTCAAACCGTACTCCGATACAATAAGCTGAACCATATACATTGTTCACAGACAATTTTCTATCAAGCATTAAGCGTTTTGATACAAAAAAATGCCGCTAGGTGGATATTGAGAAGCATCAGTTCGTTAACTTAGCCTTTACGCCGGTTTCTTCTGCATTATAGAAATAACTGATTTTCTTTCAAGTGAAACAGTACGCGGGTGCACTGACAAACAGAAACAGCCAGTGAAGCCATGACTTGAAAGTTGGGTTTGCGGCTTAAATTGAATGATTAGTTTGTCTCCAGGGGTAATTCAAGGTAATGCTGAAACATCAACTGCTTTGTTAAGGAGGGGAGCAGTGGGAGGCAGATCACGCAAGCAACCGATGAAGGCAAGTGCTGATGGTGTCTCTCGATCAGATGGCGTGACACAAATAAGGATTTACACTGGCTATAATGTGTGAGATTGTTGGCTAAAATTGTATTAATAATGAAGTATCTCGATATGGGCGTCGCTCAAGGACACCTTTATGTCAATTTTGCAATATTCATTCACTTATTTGAAGGAATAGCGATTCAAATAACTATTAAAACCAAATATCACTTTACACTTATGTCAACATCCGCCTAGGCGTTCATGACAATACACGTAACCCTTATGACAAATATGTTACTAATTGTTAAGCCTCAAGTACATGCCTCGCTGCCACGATTTTGTTTCTTCCAATTTGATGAATACCTCCGATTAGTGAAGCTTGCTTTTGAACAGCAAGGACAAGTTAATTGTTCTGCATACCAACACAAATGATTGCTAATCTTATTTCATGTCCTGTTCCACTAGATGTGTTGTATATATGATGACTCGATCATGTGTAACCAAGGAAATAGCTAGTTTATAACGGTGCATTGCAGGTACGCATCACACAGAAGCGTTACCACACATGCAAAACAACAATGGAGCACCCATATCACGAGACTTCTGATCAGGATCTTTGTTAGAGATAACCAATCGACCAATAAGAGTAGAATAGACAACCTAGTTATAAATATCACCGATCGTGAGTATATCACTAATTACCCAATCCAACAACCATAAATACACGTCACTCACTTGTATTGTACTATATAATTTGTTGCGTATTGTACATGTCAACCGAGACACGTACGAAACGTGTTCCTTTTGAGTGGGTAAGAAACGTCACCTGGAGCACAAGCTCAGGCGAACATGGACCGTCATTTTCTATCGTGGCATCAGTTACCGTGACTGTTGGTCTATTAATAAAAATATACCTTCACCACAATTTTTTTCAATCAGTTGTAACGCAGTGTATCGGATTCGAACCAAAGTGTAAGCGCTATATCAAGAATAAATTCTCTTTTGATGACCAATCACATTTTAATATGACAAGATATATTTAAAACGTTCTGTAAAATATGGTTAAGGAATGGACCAACACAGCGGATGCAGCCTGAACATGCGGCGCTACACGGATCAAGATAACGGACCTATTTCACAATCGCCAAATCCTTTCGAGTTTGCATTGATTGTACGATTGCTCAATCAGTTCCAATCTGCCATTTTCTATATTTTGCCCATGGCTAACCGTATGTAATTCCGGCTTGCTTTTTGAGTAATAGTGGTTTTTCTTCCGATCATTGATAGCTGATAATGTTAAACCCAACCCGTCAACCCTCTACAGCTACTGACGACTAGACGCAGATAATAGACAACCGTGAAGTTGTTAAGCTGCCCAGAGATCATTACGGTTAACTGTAAGTTCCGTGCACATGAATTACATTAATCATAATGTACGATATCAATCCAATTCCTGAGACCGGGTGATAATCTTAAGTAGTTTGATAGTAGATTGTGTATGTGGTAACGGAGATAAACAGCGGTGCAATATATCCCAAGCGACGTAGTTGTAAGCTGCTGTAACCCATTCATTCATTTTGGTTGTGTCAAATGAGAACACCTGATGGGCGATAGTAACGGGGCTTGTTAGACGGCTGGATTGTAGAGTTCGCTTTGTCTTTGCTATCCAGTAGGTATTGATGTATCCTATGACTACAGCTGTTGTTGCAGGGTACTAGACACCTCTAGACAGGTCGAGCATTGGCCAAAGTTCCTTGCTGGGAGTATGCAAAGCGTGGCGGCAACAGTGAAATGGAACTGTACGAGCAATTAAACCAATATGCTCCTCTCCGTTACCCTTGAAGTAACGCTCTACCAACCTGCTCCTATGTTATTCTGCACATCGTTCTGGCGAAACGATTCCCATCGCCATACAGTTTGACCAATTGTTCCATTGCTTCAAGGCTAGGAATAGTTTGATTGTTGTCAAGGACAGATTGATTTTCAAACAACGAGGGTAAATTAATCGTTGTATGGTGATGGTTTACGTTTGACGCTATGCTTAAGTCAGCTCCTGTTGTACCTCAAAATGTACAAAAACTACTGAGTATTGGATTTATAGTTTAGGCGTCTTCCTCTTGAGTCTCGTTGTTATCAATGCGTTTACCCGTCAAGATAATTCATGACAAAGACTATACATAAGCTAGCACATTAAGTGCCAGTATGCTCGCAGAGTGTATCAGTCAGACCGCATTGAATGTAGTTTTCCACAAAAGGGAACATTTGAGCTAATTGTGAGGTACGTAAACCTCAACAGACATGTGTAACACAGATGTAACACAGCGCACGTCGTGTAATAATATATCGGCATGCTTGTGACAAATCGGTACAAATTATATGTGAGGCAGTATGAAGTCACCAGTCTTTATTCACTTAAATTTGAAATAAAATGATTCCTTGAAAAACTTTAGAGCGGCTTTATTCATGAATATGCCACAGTGAAGACGCCTACCAGCGAATTAGCAAGCACATTTTCACAGCGTTACTCCAATGTAAGCTGCTGGCAGTGAATGGGAGATGTTGTTATGAATTACCGCATTAACTTAACGCAAATTTACAAAATAAAATGAGATCGCATAACAATTCAGCGAATAGCCGCTAATTGCTGAAATGATAGATTTGCAAATGAAAAAAAGAAATAATTCAAGGAATATTTCTTTCAACAACTTTTGATGACGTCACATGAAGCGTAGCAGGTAAGCACAAACATGACCCCATCGTTCGGTTCTGCTTCCCATTGCTTCTGTCCTTTATATGCTGCAGCATGTGTAACTGTCGGTTGTAACATCGAGTCTTGTATTGAATCGTGTGACACTTTCACAGGCCTCTGTCTTTACAAGTAATAGAAGTAGGATATGGGCTAGCACCCTTGCAGTCTGGCAGTATATTGAAATATTTCAGTGCTTACTGTATCAATTTAAACTCAGTTAAACAGAGTTGAGGTGTGTATGTCCAACATAAGTGAAGCTCTTTTATCAAATGTCGTGTGTTAAATCAGGTTTGTTAAAAGAAACTATTCAGACATGCCTTATTGCCACATTATTCTGATACATTCAGGCTGATACCTAAGCTAAAGAATCCATTGCGCAATCTTAATCAGATATCATCATCTAGGATCAATTTAGATACGCAGATCAGCATTAATTGTTTTATTTTGGACTGCTTGATTGCTTGATAAATATAGAAAGGAATACAGATTCAGCTCTATGACTTGTTGTGCTGAGTGTGTGTATTAATGTGTACTTCATACGGTTTGCTCCTTTGTTCATATATATAGCAGCAGCCGATGGTATGGGATTACACCCTTCGCAAGCAAGATTGCATAGGAAACCTTCATGTATTGGGACACGCTATAACATTTTGTTGAAGTAGTATAAATGCACATTGCAGAGCATAACCTCAGTTGTCTGTCTGCTCAACAGTGTAAAAAGTGAGCGTTTTGTCGATGCCTTCTTAAGTTCTATCAACTATCTCACAATATATCATGACATCCTTTCATGACATCCCTTCATGACATCCCTTCATGCCATCCCTTCATGACATCCCTTCATGACATTCCTTCATGACATTCCTTCATGACTTCCCTTCATGACATTCCTTCATGACATTCCTTCATGACTTCCCTTCATGACATGACCAACGTCGCAACGATCTTGTTCTGACATTTGTCCTTCTTGAAGATATCTTTTTTAAATTTCGTGCAGAATTGGGACATATTAATAGTGACTTAAATTCATCAAATGTCTCCACAGACAATCCGGCGTTTTTACCTTGGCCCTACCACATGCAATTAACATAATTATGTGGGAAGTTGCTCGCCTTGATGCGGCATTTAAGGCCAACATGACAACAGTATGTGGTATTGTTGCTGATATTAATAATTCATTTGAATAAACAACGATCTGACTCGAGATTTTTCGTGCCCATTTATTGACGGATTAAAACCACGAAATATGATAAGATATTGATCAATTACAGCGTAAAAGAACAATTAGGTATAGCTGCAGGGAGTCAATAAAGTTCATGGTTAAAGATCCATTACGATTAATGATCGAATAAGATTTTATATGAGAATGAGTTTATATGATCGACAATGGAAATAGGAGCGTTGTGCATTGATGCTTGAATGATGAGCATTGGTTGAAAAGGCACTATAATATATGACGAGGGTTTTTGGAATTATCCAATAATAGTATTGCTCGATTGGCTTAGACGTCAGTTCCTGAACTGGTGGCAATGTTAATCCCCGACGAAAAGAAGAGGAGCACTTTGTAGATGTTCATAGTTCATCCTTTGATCTGATTTCAAACCCGACTTCTTAAGTCTACATTGTGTAATTCTAACGTGTTCATATCCATAATGTAACAATCAGTTAAGTAGTTCATCAAGAGAACATTTAGAAACCTCATTGCTTCCTCTCACCTAGTTTTTTTTATCTCTGAAACAGCACGTGAAATGTTAAATGTCGTTTTAGACAAACTAACGAGAGAGATATTTATTGTGCTACTGCATTCCCATCGGTGTCATTCTACTATGTGATGCCTATTCAGCGTGATTGGATAACGAGGCCAGTAAGGAGTATGTGGAATCCCTATATCAAGCACGAAGTATATATAAACAGCAGTATTATGGTAAAAGGAGAGTTACATTTACTATATTGTGTGGCTTGGCGTCTGTTGCGCTGACCCGCTCCTCTTTGGGCTGTTTTTGTATCCCGTTTGTTGACTTGCTCCTCTTTGGGCTGTTCTTGTATCTCGTTTGTTGACCTGCTCCTCTTTGGGCTGTTCTTGTATCTCGTTTGTTGACCTGCTCCTCTTTGGGCTGTTCATGTATCCCGTTTGTTGACCTGCTCCTTTTTGGGCTGTTCTTGTATCTCGTTTGTTGACCTGCTCCTCTTTGGGCTGTTCTTATATCCCGTTTGTTGACCTGCTTCTCTTTGGGCTGTTCTTGTATCTCGTTCGAAAATTCTGTCACAGTTTTATATTCAACGATTAATTGTAAAAGTGATTGTGGTTTTGCTGAATGTTGATTTGTATTGTTATTATGATAATTGTTAGGTGCTTTGCTAAAATATTAATGACATTCGGCTATAAGGGTTGTTTTACGTTTAACCCAAATGAGCGGGGGACGGGCTGAACGGGTGACGGGATAAACGAGTGACGGGCCGGGCGGGTGACGGGCTGAACGAGTGACGGGCTGATCGAAATAATTCCACCACCGAGCATGTTACGTTTGATTTGATTTCATTTATTTGTCAACAACAACAACATATCATACATTATAAATAATAATTCGAGTAAGATATACAACGTTTGTTGGTGACAATGAAGATGAGACATCATGAGATGTATAAGTCCTCGTATCATGTTCAAAAGAATAAACTGCTTTTAAGAGAAAGAAATTCAACAGAATAAAAAATAATTGATCATACACTTATGGGTATAGTGCTGTAAAAATAAAACAAAACGATGTGCCAGGAGAGCATACTTCATACAATGTACTTGGCAAGAAAATGAATTCGTAGAGCTATTTTAAAAGAATGCAATGAGCAATATACATTAAACTTAGTGCAATTTGCGTTCCAGATATTCACACCTTTCGAGCGCACGCTATTATAGGCAACTTGTGATTTACATAAAGGTACAATAAAATGTCTAGTCTGTCTAGTAGAAGTTGTATAACTGTTGTTGAATTAAAGGACGTGGCTCGGTGGGTGCAGATAATGAGGACCGAATATGAAAAAAGGCTTTCTCTATGTCAATTGTGACACAGTGCTAGGATACAATCTAGAGCTTGAAAACTGTTGAGCTAACATTTATTTTTGGATCAGCCATGATAAGCTAAGCAGGATCATGTGGTTAGCAATCAAGTAACGGATTACTTATTATGAGTATCTGACTGGTACCATATGTTAAGCGTAAGTCTGCTTGCTCTATGGATCACAGGTAAGACAAATATGTCCTTTACAATTGCTGCACGTCATATGCACGTTCAATGTTCATTTTTAGTGCAAACCACTTGTGTACTGAAGGATGATCAAATTATTTCATTAAGTACTGTAAGCATATTGCATGATCAGCGTGGATATTGCTCTTAAGTTGAAACTAAGTTGGCTACGATAAGCGTTCATTCAATAATTGGATAGTAAATGTAAACCATCGATCATATCAAACGTGATGAGTATAGGCAAAATCACAAGTCCCTGCTGGATTGACGCCCAATTACAGAGGCCTGTGGTATTGGCATTGGGTCGAGGCGAATTGTCATTTCATTAAACGATGCATCGGGGAGTCTTAACAGCATACCAATGGTATCAGACTCTGGGATAAAAGGTGCAGTTCATATTTCATTCAGGAGCAGTCAACATGCCTAGGCTCAGATTAGCACAAACGATACAGTAATCAGAGGTCAGATACCGTGGTACCCACGATCATTGCTGGCAACAGATTCTATTTTTTTATCTTGATGCAACTAGTTGTGTGATAATTGAGATATCATAACACATTAAAGCTTGTGATTGTTGATCGCAATGTATTGACGTTTTTGCTCACGCTGGTATTGGGGGATTCAAGAACAACAAGTTAGGAAATACTTCTGCATCCATCCATTTCAGACGGTAATACACAGACGGGAATAGTGATTGCAACGAAATCTGTTTCGTGAACTTATGGGTTCACATCCATATATGTTTGATTTCTCACCAGCATTTGTCATTCAGTTAATCCAACTTACGCTACCCTAATCTAAAACGCCGTGTCTCTGTTAAACGCGGCATACCTATGACAACTACGAACATGATTAATATGGCACAAGTGAACCTGACAATGACGGCATAAGATTGCAATCAATATTTCGCTTGATCGCTCTCAGGAATTAAAGACGCGAAAGCTACGTTACTTGCCCTGGCTTCCTTTAATGCGAGGCTGGTCGAGCGGTCGGGTAAGATATTAGATAAATCAGCCTTCCATTAAATGCTTAACCGTCTTCTTCAATACAGGTTTTCCATTAAAACTACCACTCTATAAAACACGCAAAAATAGAAAGCAGATGATTTGTCCAGATATCCAGCTTCTCCGTGCAGCCTCTGGTACCAATTAGCATAAGAGTGTGCTTAAAATTGAAGCATATATCTGAATAGCGTGTAACATGTATAAATCACAGTCTACGCCTCACGGCGCTGCTAGGTAATGTGTATGCTTTGTTCAACATCGGCATTGCAATTCAGAGAATATTTATAATATATGTATTGTTTTTCAACCTGTGTAGCATATAATCATGATGCAACTCTGCCACTTAATATCATATCTGATAACTGATTTACCAGTCATAAATATGAATCGCGCGAAGCTAGCTTAAACAGTGTTTGATTTTGAGTTCATCAGTTTATGCTGAGAAGACGCCATGAAAGTTTGTGTGGAAATTATTGAAAATGCAATGTCAAACTGCTTTCCGTAAACTAAAGTGTAACAAACATCCTCAAACAAATGGACGGGAGTAAATGCACTTTCGCTCCCAAACATACATACCCGTGAGATGTTGGGGAGGTGGAGCTGATTGCCAAACTTCAAAGGTTGGTTGCAATGTATGTAAAAGTTTCTGAAAGCTTTGAAAAAGAAACCCTGGTGTTTCTGCACCATGCCATCTATTCGGGCTATCTGCAAATCATTAAAACGAACACGCGGGTTATCTCAGAAGGGTTGTCAGTCGTATGATGTTTACAATGAATGAACTGAAGGAAAGCATATTATTATGCACTAACTTGTCCTTGGTTTTGCCATTTTCTAATTAAGATGAGTGATGACTGGCGTTATCTATAATTAGCCGTTCGTAGTCCTAGCATGTCGGTGATTCCGTGATCCTCCCGTGTCAAATGAATGCAAACTATGATACAGGCCGAACTTTCGTCCTGTTTGAGATTGGTCTATGTGTCGTGGTGTCGCTCACATACGCATGGTTATGTCTCAATATGCTTCTGACAATATTTGAGTTATTCGGCATATGAGACAATGAACCTTCGTCTCTCATGTGCCTAGAAGCTAATCAAACGTGTGACGTATATTACTGTGTCTTACTCTCATCAACCAAAGTATGACTACATCATCGAGTAAGATCCTGGAATGAGCTGAACATTAATCAGTACTTTAGTATACATACATGTAGGTTAAGGAGGCGTTGAGCACATGTGCATCATTCAAACATATTTTGACGATATAATGTTTCACCTATGTTATTATCTACTTTACAAAAGTATCATTGAAGATTATGAAACAATCAGGAAAAGCAGCAACAGTATGTTTCAGTCTTAAATCTTACGAATCTGAAGAAATAATCTGCTCTATCGCCTTATCACCCACGGGTGAGCACATTGCGGTTAGCTGCGTAAGCTGTAATGCGTTCCTGATGTTTTTTCATTAAAATTTCCCGAAATATTTCCATTCATTATATCTCATTATAGAAATTACACTTTTGTGCTTATGTTGCAACAATCACGTGATAAAATATCGAAACAAAGCAGCACCAAATGGACAATACACTCGCCTTGGCCAGTTAGTTTTCATAGCATACTAAGCTGGTTGATACAGCTATTATCACGTCATTGGGTAGCGTCATACTTAGCAGATTGAAACAGCTATTTTCCCGTCATTGGTTAGCGTCATACTTAGCAGGTTGATACAGCTATTATCCCGTGATTGGGTAGCGTCATGCTTAGCCAGTTGATACTGCTTTTATCCCGTTATTAGGAAGCGTTATGCTTAGCAGGTTGATACGGCTATTATCCCGTCATTGGGTAGCGTCATACTTAACAGATTGATACGGCTTTTATCCCGTCATTGGGCAGCGTCACGCTTAGCCAGTTGATACAGCTATTATACCGTCATTGGGTAGCGTCATACTTAGCAGGTTAATACGGCTTTTTTCACGTCATTGGGCAGCGTCATATTTAGCAGGTTGATACAGCTATCATCCCGTCATTGGGTAGCGTCATGCTTAACAGGTTGATACAGTTATTATCCCGTCATTGGGTAGTGTCATACTTAGCAGGATGATACGGCTATTATCCCGTAATTGGGTAGCGTCATGCTTTGCAAGTTGATACAGCTATTATCTCGCATTGGGTAGCGTCACGCTTAAAAGGTTGATAAGGCCATTATCCCGTCATTGGGTAGCGTCATGCTTAGCAGGTTGATACGGCTATTATCCCGTCATTGGGTAGCGTCATACTTAGCAGATTGATACAGCTTTTATCCCGTCATTGTGTAGCGTCCCGCATAGCCAGTTGATACAGCTTTTATCCCGTCATTAGGTAGCGTCATACTTAGCAGGATGATACGGCTATTTTCCCGTCATTGGGTAGCGTCATGCTTTGCAAGTTGATAGAGCTTTTATTCCGTCATTGTGTAGCGTCATACTTAACAGGTTGATAAAGCTATTGTCCCGTCATTGGGTAACGTCTTACTTAGCAGGATGATACGGCTATTTTCCCGTCATTGGGTAGCGTCATACTTAGCAGGTTGATACGGCTTTTTCACGTCATTGGGTAGCGTGATATTTAGTAGGTTGATACAGCTATTATCCCGTCATTGGGTAGCGTCATGCTTAACAGGTTGATACAGTTATTATCCCGTCATTGGGTAGTGTCATACTTAGCAGGTTGATACGGCCATTATCCCGTCATTGGGTAGCGTCATGCTTAGCAAGTTGATACGGCTATTATCCCGTCATTGGGTAGCGTCATACTTAGCAGATTGATACAGCTTTTATCCCGTCATTGGGTAGCGTCACGCATAGCCAGTTGATACAGCTTTTATCCCGTCATTGGGTAGCGTCATACTTAGCAGGTTGATACGCTTTTATCCCGTCATTGGGTAGCGTTATACTTAGCAGGATGATACGCCAGTTATCCCGTCATTGGGTAGCGTCATGCTTTGCAAGTTGATACAGCTATTATTCCGTCATTGTGTAGCGTCATGCTTAGCAAGTTGATACAGCTTTTATCCCGTCATTGGGTTGCGTCATGCTTAGGAGGTTGATACGGCTATTATCCCATCATTGGGTAGCGTCATGCTTAGCAGGTTGATACGGCTATTATCCCGTGATTGGGTAGCGTCATGCTTAGCCAGTTGATACTGCTTTTATCCCGTCATTAGGAAGCGTCATGCTTAGCAGGTTGATACGGCTATTATCCCGTCATTGGGTAGCGTCATACTTAACAGATTGATACAGCTTTTATCCCGTCATTAAGCAGCGTCACGCTTAGCCAGTTGATACAGCTTTTATCCCGTCATTGGGTAGCGTCACGCTTAGCCAGTTGATACAGCTATTATACCGTCATTGGGTAGCGTTATGCTTAATAGGTTGATACGGCTTTTATCGCGCCATTCGGTAGCGTCATGCTTAACAGGTTGATACGGCTATTATCCCGTCATTGGGTAGCGTCAATGACCTCCGTACTCGCTGCATTCGACACATCATTTCAGTGAAGGTAACACTAATCGGAGACTAAGTTTGTTAACTGCTCCTTATTTCAAACATGAGTATGCTAATTGGACTGTATCGTTTGGAGCACAGCCATGTAGATGAATTGTCAATACTTTGGGTTGTCTGTCGTGGCTTGCTTGGGAATAAACGACAACGTTGAGGGCTCCATGCTTTGGACCATATTACGGCATATATATATTCCTCGGAAGTGCTATTTCTTGCTAACCCACAGCTATTGCAACAGTTAATGCTGTGTTAAGGTGCACTGAAGGAGCTGAATCATTATTCAAATCCAATTTGTGTTGCGTCCGTGTATAATTCAGGCACATCATCAAGTCACCAATACAGTGTCCTAGTTGCTCTCCTGTGCGTCGCTGTATGGTGACCCTGACACAAATGATCCCAATCATTAACATCAAAACACACCTGTAGCCATATCGCCATGGGGTAGATTACGCTAAGAGACCTGGATGAAGATATATAGATTATGTGCGCCAGTGCCAATGAAGTAGATCATTGGTCGCAATTTGTATGATTAAGCTCACAATGCGAGGAGTTAATGCATTAATTAGTAGGTAACTACACAAGCATGCGCTAATAACTACGGACAAAGAAATGGCGTTAATAGTACCAGGAAGGCAGGCGCGGTAGACTGACAACCATTGTGTCTAGTAGCTTATGCTGAAGCAATAAGGTTTCCTAGAGGGTCCTGCCGACCGCAACCTCCCCCCACCTGTAAGCAGCAAAGTGTAAGGGTGTTAATACAGCCGTGAATGGCCCTAGAGGCGGTCACCTTCAATCAGAAATATCCACAAAACAGCATCTTCTCCGATGTTCAATATATAGTCATCCATCACTGGTTAAAATGGCTTGTTTGACAGATGCTTTGTGGATTATATTCTATAATCATTTGTAATTTATAACAATAACGTGCTGTGCCTCAGAAGGAAAAAGGATCATAGCATGTTGTGCAACATACAGATGGTTATGTGAATATCGACGTGATCTGACTATTAAGCGCCCAAATGGACAATTGTGGCCTTGATGGACGTGGCCTTGATAGACACTTCATGATTGTTCTTATCATAGTTGTTTTTCTAGGATGATCGATATAATAAACGATAACCTGTGACAAGTCAATTACTGTGCCTGACAAAATGAGTATCCGCCGTGTGATGTTACAACCAGAGTGAGAGAGCAGCGTTGTATCATCGTTGAGCATCTGTTCATATTGCCGCTGGTAACTTATTGTGGTCAAAGTGGCACTCATACTTATGTTCAATTAGGGTGGCTCTTAAACAAATGATCCCATGATCCTAATTGACACGATAGTTGGGTGGCACGAGGGGGTATGCATAATGCAAACGCACCTTGATAAAGAGATCGAACTTTTGCGTTATTCAGTGCAACGCTTTAACTGAAATCGATAGAAATGGTATTCTTGTCTTTTTATGCATTATATGCATGCCCTGGTAGAGTAATTGTCCTAACCAACCAGCTTATTGTTTCATACGGTAAGATATTGCTTTGATGCAGATGCACAACAGTGAGATATACAGCAACGAACAATCGCTGATACTGGTTTCCAGCGGAAGTCACAAAGGTTATGTAAAAACAGCTATCTACACAATCTGGGCAGGTTTCTCATCAATGGTTGGATAATATATCTATGGCTCATTTTTTTTTATACAAATGGATGTTGTAGATAAACACCTGGTAGTAATGCTGCAAGATGCTATCACTAAATAAATATGGTGTGTTTTCACGTCCCCCTGTACTATAAAGTCTTTGGCAACTTTCCCTTCATCATGTGACCTTCATCACATTAAATAAATCATTTTGAAAATTAAAAAAGTCAGGCACATTGACAAAATATTATCACTACAATCATAAGCTGTGATTGTTTAGCCATGAAGTAATCTAGCCGCATGAAAAGCTAGTCTTGTTTTCAATGTGCAATTCTATAATTAAATCAGCTCGTGTGTGAAACGAAGCGTTGATGAAGCAGACGAGTATGTACGATAGGGGTCATTATGTTTATGGCCTCTATTGGCATGTTTGGTATTGAATGTGATATGGTATTAGTGTGACAGAATGTGAAACAACGATACCATGATCATACGGTTTGTATTATCCATGTTTTGATTTGATTTGATTTGATTTAAATTGATTATTGAATACAAAGTAGTAATTGACACCTATGGTCTGTATATATACATATATATATAGATGTATATATATATATATATATATATATATATATATATATATATATATATATATGTATATATGTTTATATATATATACATATATATATATATATGAATATATATATATATGCATATATATTTATATATATGAATATATATATATATATATTAATAGATATGCATATATATATATACATAAATATACATATTTATAGATATGCATATCTCTCTCTCTCTCTCTCTCTCTCTCTATATATATATATATATATATATATATATATATATATATGTATATATATATGTGTATATATATGTATATATATATTGATAGATATGCATATATATATATATATATATATATATATATATATATATATATATATATATATATATCTATATATATATATATATATATATATATATATATATATCTATATCTATCTATCTATATCTCTCTATATATATATCTATATATATATATCTCTATATATATATATGCTATCACCCAACACACAGTACCCACAAAGAACCGCACAGAGTTATTTAATCAATAATGGTTTAGCTGCTGCGATGTTCATATTTTGCATCTGGTCTCGTATGCGTATATGAAATTGTCCCTTGTTCAATCATGCAGAAATTAACAAGCAGCTTGTCTCACTGTTATCTCCAAGTTCAGCATTGGTCCCAGGGTTGTCTAAATGTAAATCTGCCAGACAGAAGTGAGTTACTGGTTGAAGCTACGTATTATGCAAGTATACGCTCCATTGATATCCATGGTGCCGATTTATCTTATACATATTTCTGCTGCAATCGAGTAATTATTGCCCGGATTGTCTTATATGTTTGGCGGTAATTTCGTTGCTTGGGATTTGTCGGCTGTTCTGCCCTTTGTCTAGCTACATGTTATTTATTTGAATGCACCGATCATTCAACCCGAGTTAAACATTTCCTAGCGATTTTCCGAATGCTTTCGGTTCGCCATGACGGTCGTCATATTCCCTAAATATTGTGTGCTCAGGATATGCTTTCCAAACCATCTCATACACCAGGTTGATTAAGCATGAAATTACAATATTGTATGTGTCTTTCCATGCATACACTGGGTTATCTCATGAAGTGCCGTATAGGCCGTATTACACATGCACATTGCACTGAAGCGCAGTGCTACTTGAGACATGTAGGAATGACAGGTATGAAAAAGAAGGCATTGATAACGTTATTGTTAAAATAGACTGTTATCTAGAGTCTTCTGTGTCATGCTTGGTGGTATTGCGGTGAAAACGTTATTGGAAAAGCGTTTTCTGCTAGCAATGTTAGCAATGTCGAATAACTCAGCGTAGGATACCAAATACCCTGGAAAATAAATACAATTTATTCGGCATTTAAACAGTAAAATGAGTATGATGAAATTATGTCCAGTGTAGCTTAAGGATATTTCTTTAATGCAAAATGCGACTTAATTTTGGCTTTTTGGTCCAATAAAAACTGAAAGACATCACAATTGACAGAGCACCTCATGAGATAACTAGCATGGTGATTATGTCTGAAGGTTATTATTGCTATACCTGCTTAAGAGTATGTTATGGTATAGTACATACTATTTAGTACACTACATTGTCCAGGCCGCTTATGGGGAGTGTTCTTGATCAATTAGCGGGAATGGATGGCAGAATGAATTATCACGTAGCAGTCTTGGTCATTTAGGACAACCATTACGCCTGGTAAAGTGGCATTGTTTTGCCAGTACGCTAGCGCCAATAGTGTTATGGGTGAAACATTTAAGTGTAAATAATTGATTCTCATTTATGTATCCCAGAGCCAGTATCTTACACTAGAAATACAGGACATAGCATTGCACTGTGTCCAGTCGGAGTTAACAACACTGCTACTTAAGTATATATACACCCGCTCAGTTTTCGCCCTATAACCCATGTTGCCAAGACATACCTTGTTATTTTTCCCCACTAAATGATTAACATTGCTCTGATCTCTTCCGCAGAAATTCAGTTGCTGTGGTTCATGTGATAGTTGTACAAGGCCAGTTTGTGTCTTTGATTCATCGTTTGAAGTCTACAAAGCAAATTACGTGTTGCAGTGTGATATGTGATTATACAGGTACCATCATGGCTCCATAAGTTCTGAATCTCACGGCGAACTCATGAGTTTGAGAATAGACAGGTGTACGACAATCCTCTTGAATATAGAGCGAGCTACAATCTCTCGTGATTTTTATGGAATTTCCTAACTTACATTACAAGAGCTCTTGGTAGTTACCCTCGTCACCTTCGTAGAGATGTATCTGGTACAAGGATTGCTACTGATTCAAATTTGGTTGTTCCACTTCAATCATATCGTCGTTCAACTCACTCATTAATTAATTGACAACCGCCGTATATATTTGATTGTATAAATACCAACAACCAAATGTGGCAATGGAAAAAGCCATCAAACACAGAATTTCGACAAAGACTGCCACGCACAGAACGCTTGAACGCGCTTGTGTTTAATATATATCTCTCTAACGAACGATATCTAGACCGCCATGGCAACTCGCGGACTAGACCACCATGGCAACTCGCGAGCTAGACAACCATGACAACTAGCGGACTAGACCACCATGGCAACCAGCGGACTAGACCACCATGGCAACTAGCGGACAAGACCACCATGGCAACTAGCGAACTAGACCACCATGGCAACTCGCAGACTAGACCACCATGGCAACTCGCCGACTAGTCCACCATGAAAACTCGCGGACTAGACCACCATGGCAACCAGCGGACTAGACCACCATGGCAACTAGCGGACAAGACCACAATGGCAACTAGCGAACTAGACTACCATGGCAACTCGCTGACTAGACCACCATGGCAACTCGCGGACTAGTCCACCATGAAAACTCGCGGACTAGACCACCATGGCAACCAGCGGACTAGACCACCATGGCAACTAGCGGACAAGACCACCATGGCAACTAGCGAACTTGACCACCATGGCAACTTGCGGACTAGACCACCATGGCAACTCGCGGACTAGTCCACCATGAAAACTCGCGGACTAGACCACCATGGCAACTCGCGGACTAGACCACCATAGCAACTGGCGGACTAGACCACCATGAAAACTCGTAGACTAGACCACCATGGCAACTCGCTGACTAGACCACCATGAAAACTCGCGGACTAGACCACCATGGCAACCAGCGGACTAGACCACCATGGCAACTCGCGGACTAGACCACCATGGTAACTCGCGGACCAGACCACTATAACCAGCAGCTGTCTAATCAGAGGCAGTCAAGATAATTGAGCAAAATGTTCATGGTGCGTAACCGTGAATGGACGTGTTGTCGATTGAGATATGCTAATGCCATTGTATGTGTTGCTGTTTTCATTGATATTGCACTCGAATAGAGAAACACCCACACCGCCAGCTTTCTGCTCTAATGTAGACTAATACATTAATACTACTAACCGAATGACCAATGCTCCAGAGAAATAGCACACGAGTGAGTTTGGTTTTTAAACCACGTTTGCCTTACAATCATTATCGACATCAGCCATGAAAACTCGCGGACTAGCATGTCATCTGCAGCATCGTGCTGTACGTCGTGACCAGCATGTCATCTGTAGCATCGTGCTGTACGCCGTGACCAGCATGGCATCTGCAGCATCGTGCTGTACGTCGAACATCTATTTATCGGGTGGTACCGAGGATAAGTGTTCAGTGAACTGCACTCCATATGTTTTTTATCCACTTGATCCTCTATTCTTTAAAACATAAAAAATTTGAAAAGTTAATTTTTTTATATTTATTGTCTTATTAGTGGTTACAGAATGAAGAACATGCCAGGTAAATGCAACCAGAGTTCAATAGATTGTTTTATAATTGATAAGCCTGTGTTTTTTTAATTTACTTGTATTAAGACTTTTGGCATGGTTGCGAAAGAAGATACTCTGCCTATGAGATGAACATTTAGTGCCAGGGAAAACGAATATCGACCCAATATTACACCGCGTTGACTCCCTGATGTATCGTTTGAAGCTTTTGATAATGACCCGATGTCTATGTCACTGACTTTTGTCCTAGGAACATGCATCAATGAGGCGCGTACTTGTGGACTCAACGAGTTTTTATACCCCACAGTGTCAGTGGCAGCGGTTTTGTAATCCGCTGCAATTCGCTCTTTGCATCCACTAGAAATATCAATTTGGGGATTGACAAATGCTTTAAGGAACACAATATTCGTGATTCCAAAGTGGAAACCTGTTTGTGACGATTGTGCGCAGTTGGAGTCCATCAGCCCAGTCATGACCTGTCCCATCCGCCTGTGTGATTTAAGTTATAAATAAAGTGTGTTGGTCGCTGGAGAGAATCATGCCCACATCAGACATCCCCGATGTTATTGGAAAACTGATAAATCTAAAGCAATTTATACAAGCCATCAAACGGACATGACACATTTTCATGCATTCCTCAGCAGAATAAGTACGGTAGGGTCACCTGTCCTAAGGTGAGTCAGAACGCTAACAATATATTCATTCAGTATTAATGCTCCTGTCCTCCAAAGAATCCGATTTAGAAATTTGTCAAAAAAATGAATTCTTCTTCACATGAATGGCTGCATGGTATAAAGCAAGACAGGTAATAATATACAATAATGTGTCAATTACAGCTCCCATGAGGCACTCTCTGATGAACTCTGCGATTGTCAAGATACCGTGAACCGGTGTCCGTGGTTCTGTAAAGCCGAATGACGGCAGGATCAACAGTGTATTAATTGAAGCTCTGCTTGGCAGATATCAGTTCCTTTGTCAATCTTGTACTTGATTATAAAGTAACAGAATCGAACAACCAATTCATTACATACAAGTATGAATATGATAAGCCCGGCAGACGCAGCGTTTCCTAATGGATGCATAGCGTAATGCCATAATAATTCTACCAAGTATGACTTGGGCGTTACATTCATTCATGCATCTACTATATATGGTGGTTGGGAATAAGCAATATGTAGACTTCTGTCCTCATATCATGTGATACACTTTGCACTTCTTTGGACATAGCGCTTAATTCTAGTAGAACACCGGATGTGTGGGGATAACTTGGCTTAGCTTTGCAATTGCGTCAAAAATTTCATTACGATTTTGCATCTATCTCAGTTTGAATCTGCTTTTTTTTATATAAAGCAAAACTCGTACTAATAGAGATTTACTAGTGATGCAACTTTCGTCTACTGAAGCAACTATCTAATTGCAGAATGCCAATTCATTTAATAGATATGTAGCTCATTTACACACAATAATCTATATCCATTACATCCATTGTACATATAGCAAGAGAACATGATGCATATAGAAAAAGAACATATATCATATAGCACGATAACATGGTACATATAGCAAGAGAACATGGCATATAGCAAGAGAATAGATAACATGAGAAAATTGTACATATAGCAAAAGGACATGGCACATATGACAAGAGAACATGGTGTATATAGCAATAGAACATGGTACATATATAAAAAAAACTTGGTGCATATAGCAAGAGAACATGGTTCAAAGAGCGAGTGAATATTGTACATATGACAACAGAACGTGGTACATATAGCAAGAGATTATGATACATATAAAAAGAGAACATGATACATATAGCAAGAAATGGTTAACGTAGCAATAGAAAATGGTACATATACCTAGCGAACATGGTACATACAGCAAGAGAACATATTATATATAGCACGATAACATTATATAAATAGCAGGAGAACATGGTACATTTAGCAGGAGAACGTGGTACATTTAGCAAGAGAACATGGTACATATAGCAAGAAAACATGGTACATGTAGTAAGAGAACATGGTACTTATAACAAGCAATTCAAGAGCGCTTTCTATTTCAAGTGGTCGCGTTGAATTGCATAAACTAATTTTAGTAGGTCGTTGCAGGTGTACCCATCATTTGTCATTAACTATTTTCATCAGCCAACCTAAAATTGAGCCAGCGTGGGTTAATGTCGCGTTGAGCACTTGTGTAGGATTCATTATGTTATTATCAAGTTTACAAAAGTATCATGTTAAGTTATAATTGTAATTCAAATTTCCATGAAGGAGCTTACATTCCATCACTCATCTTCAGTTATGATCCTTCTAGAAAGTGCTTAAAAGCCAATGAGCATTATATCTTGCCGCTAAAGGCCCCTACGTCTTGGCTGCTGGCCTATCGATCATACGTAGGCTTATCACATGGCGCCAGTCTGATAACCAAGATAACCAACCCATTGCACGACTCCATTGGACGTTACAACCTCTAATTTACGTAGATTGCTGAGGGCATTATGTTTATTGTGCCTTTAATGAAGTGACGACAGACGCAAATGCATTTGTTACAAAACTATTGTCTTCTCATTCCATATAAAATTCATTACTTTTAACTTGGTTTTTGTATTCTGTTACTGAACAATAAATCATATCAGACAACCACCTGGGCCGGAATAAGGAATTAAACTTGCACTTTTTTAGCAAATGTCTTTGATTTTAAGGTTAGATGCTGAAGAGGTTTATCGCTCGATGATTTACATTACCCAGCTAGAATCATTTCTTATGATCAAAGAATGATAAATACCGTTTGAACTTATCATGGATCGCCGTGTACAGTTACCTGCTAACCCATTTTGGTTTTTGTGAGTGCGAATGTGGCCAGTTGCTTTGACGAGTTAGTTTTGAGCTCAGGTTCAACATAGATTTAATATAAAACAAGATTCAATGTAATAGCGTCGAATAATTTAGTTTATCGAAATAATATTAATCTTAAACAGAAATATGTTTCAGTGGTCGTTAGCTAATCGCAGCTATGATGTATTCCAGGTCGCAGCTGCGTGATAGGAATGACACGCCCTGACAAGTTTGGTGTTGGATGGATACGGTTATGAAACGGTGATGGACAGGCGTTATGAGAAGTGACAAGATTGATATATTATGCGGCTTCTTACGACATAAAGTTAGAAGCTATTGTAGATCAATCTTTGTGCATTTTTATTGGTAATGTTGTAAGCATGTTTGCACTGATATAACATTGAGGCCTGGATATACCAGTCCATGGACGATATATACTTTCACAAGACACGTCAGGGTTTTCGGTGTCTGTGTGAGGGTTAACATAAGCACTACTTGTATGCAAACATATTACACATAATGGTTCAGGGACCTTACTGTGAAAACAGTACATTCCACAGAGGCCGATTAATCGCATATGCTCATTGGCTGGCCAATAATATTAAATGTATAGATTGCGGTGAATCGCGCATTCCGTGAAGGTTGCATTTCAAAAGTCACAACATTCGTCATATACGTCAAGAGAGCTAAAGTTTCGTCAATGTCTACTTCGGCCTGTATCGTGGTGTTACATTTGACAGCTGCGTGTCACACTTGTCCCCGTAGGTTCAACGACAGTTACAGGTGCAGCTGCTCAACTTTGCTTTTGTATTCTCCTCCGATGGAAACCGAGCACGAACATACGTCTGAAGTAGAGGTTTGTAGTAAATAAACACCAAAATGTCAGCACAGGGCGCATAAAAAATATAAAGAGCAAGAGCTGTTGCCAACGGAAGATGTGCCAGAATGTGGCTGGATCCTCGGACTCGGGCGCCAGTCGCACGTACACCTGTAAAACATGACAAGGCGTGGAGCATGCCAGGTAGAGGGAGCTAGTGAACTTGATGATGGCAGACTGCTGGTTTAACATCTGTTGGGAGCCCGGACAGCATAAAGCCTCGTGTAAATCAACATTACCCCCAGTGACACCGTAGGGCATGATGGGGTCCGTCACAGCCTCTCCTTGCTGCGATAGTCTTTCGTCACAAAACGCCATATTATATATCCATGATGTTATTATGATCATAAGCAGAATGGTTGAATATGGAATCGCAAAGTTGATAACGATATCTATATTTACCAACACTTCCCGAGTTTCAGTGAATAGCTCCAGCGTTAGGCAAGCAGGTCCATGAGTTGTCCACACTATGCCCTTTAACAGTGATATATTGAGATAGACGATGATAGCAATGATGAAGATGGCGACCATAATGAGGACCGTCATCCGGGTCGTGAGGAGCGACGTGTACCACTGTGGTTTACAGACCAGGAGTATGCTAGTTATACTGAGGAAAACTACCATCCACAACGAGCTGAACACCGTGATGTCAAATGTGTAGGTTGTCATGAGACACCACAGGACAACGACTCATAGAAGACAGACAACCACACGGCCAACAGCGTGGCAAGAAAGGCAATATCGGACACTGCGATTGCAGTCAGGCAGATTTCACCGGGTTGCGTCTTATGAGTTCGCTTGTGATTGTTGAAGGCGACGATAATTAGGATATTGGTGATGATTCCAAGCACAACCACAGGGGTAAGGTAATATTTACCAAATCTGAAGAATGATTCTACACACAATGTGGTATGCGTTTCGTTGTTTCTATAGAACATCCGGGGCTCTAGTAGGAATATCTCCATTGTCCCATCACGATTGACTTGCTCCGGACATGAAGTAAAAAAAACCCCAATAAATATGCTTGACTATTATTAAGCTTTCAGACTCTTTGCGTACCTATCATGTTTCCAAAGCAGAACCACCTGTCAGCTCTGAGTGAGCCCCGGAATCATAAAGGTTAAATGGCCAAGTCGTCCACTCAAAATGCGATGCACGACATTCATCTATGAATTTGAAAATAACTTGAAGAGTTTGTTCCGATTCTAGGATCGGGTCACAATAATTGAATATCCACCATCCATATAATGGCATTTGTTAACAGCGCAATTATCGTCTCTAATCATGTTTCTTGTGATAAGATAACTGTACTGCCCTTTCACGCTGTTGCAAATGGAATGTGAATGCCTTGCTCCTTACCTTATTTATGCCATCTATTTATTGTATATCTCTGATAATGTCTCAGCAATGCATCTTTTATGCTTGGCTGTGAAGCGATACTCAAACACACGGTAACCCATGTATCGCTGCTAATCACTAAACTTCACTAAATACCCACTGTTTCTGCTGCAGCAGCTTATGAAGGGATGCTGCGCTTCTACCGGATGGCAACGCAGTAGCCACACCCACGTAGGTTTGTGCGCCCGCTAGATGGCCGTACGATTCAGCCTAGGCTTATTCTGATGAAGACATGCGAGAGCAGGATGTTGTGGACTGCCATCTATTGTCTCATGGCCTTGTTGGCTTCCGTAGCTGTGTTCTGACTGGCTGGCGTCGGATGCGGAACAGCGAGTATGGCCGGATCCGGAGATCACTCGCCTCCAAGATTATGTTTCTCTTGTGCTGAAGATCATTCCAGATTGAATAGATGATTTTAATTTACGATTCACGCATTTTATCAGGGGTGATTGTTCCGCCGAGAAGGCCTTGTCTTTATCGTTAATTCGCGCAAAGGAGTCTGACATAGACACACGTTGTTCAGGTGTTATTGCGTGTTTGCTGCTGCGTCACGAGTTGTGCCTTCATTCCTTGCTCTCGGCGAATTACGTCATGACGTATGTGTGATGTATGTCGTGTTACTGACCTCACAGGTGTACGTCCATGTTTACACGTACAATCATCAATAAAGAGACGCACCCGTCTGCACACATTACGACGCACATCAAGACAATTTGTACAGTTCTCCCAACATCCGCATTTCATTTAATTCAGCAATGCCTACAACATATTCTACAGAGTACATGCAGCATTTTCCATATATAGAACTGTTTAGAGTTATCACGTTAACTCTGTGTACCTCGTACGTTTGTGTCATCAGTCCATACCAGTATTTATAAATGTTTGAGAAAGGTCACACCCTTGAGATATTCTACAAAAAGTAATGTACAGCATTTAAATATTCTTTGGCCAACATTGAATTAGCATTAGCATCGAGCGTTTATGTGTGACACGACACGGTTTGATGCCCCTGGCAACCATTATCTATTATCCATGCATTGCATTGGCTTTGGGTACATTACGTTAATATTACAAGGCGGATGCCGAGCGTCTCATTGGTTTAGTAAAATGGAACATAATGTATCCTGACGGACAAAAGAAAACTCCCGGATGCATCTTAGTACGTTATCTGATCCCAGATTGAATCCGATGGAAATGACGAGGGTATCTCATGCTAACGCTAGCTTAAACATTAACGCTCTCAAAAAGTTGAGATGTGTCGAACGGCGTGACAGTTGTTAGTTCTGAATAGAGGAATACCAAGAATGATATATATTTACTCAAAATATAAGTTTACAGTTATCAGAATGCCAATGATCCGACAATTTGTACTGCCCTTTCACGCTGTTGCAAATGGAATGTGAATGCCTTGCTCCTTACCTTATTTATGCCATCTATTTATTGTATATCTCTGATAATGTCTCAGCAATGCATCTTTTATGCTTGGCTGTGAAGCGATACTCAAACACACGGTAACCCATGTATCGCTGCTAATCACTAAACTTCACTAAATACCCACTGTTTCTGCTGCAGCAGCTTATGAAGGGATGCTGCGCTTCTACCGGATGGCAACGCAGTAGCCACACCCACGTAGGTTTGTGCGCCCGCTAGATGGCCGTACGATTCAGCCTAGGCTTATTCTGATGAAGACATGCGAGAGCAGGATGTTGTGGACTGCCGTCTATTGTCTCATGGCCTTGTTGGCTTCCGTAGCTGTGTTCTGACTGGCTGGCGTCGGATGCGGAACAGCGAGTATGGCCGGATCCGGAGATCACTCGCCTCCAAGATTATGTTTCTCTTGTGCTGAAGATCATTCCAGATTGAATAGATGATTTTAATTTACGATTCACGCATTTTATCAGGGGTGATTGTTCCCCCGAGAAGGCCTTGTCTTTATCGTTAATTCGCGCAAAGGAGTCTGACATAGACACACGTTGTTCAGGTGTTATTGCGTGTTTGCTGCTGCGTCACGAGTTGTGCCTTCATTCCTTGCTCTCGGCGAATTACGTCATGACGTATGTGTGATGTATGTCGTGTTACTGACCTCACAGGTGTACGTCCATGTTTACACGTACAATCATCAATAAAGAGACGCACCCGTCTGCACACATTACGACGCACATCAAGACAATTTGTACAGTTCTCCCAACATCCGCATTTCATTTAATTCAGCAATGCCTACAACATATTCTACAGAGTACATGCAGCATTTTCCATATATAGAACTGTTTAGGGTTATCACGTTAACTCTGTATGCCTCGTACGTTTGTGTCATCAGTCTATACCAGTATTTATAAATGTTTGAGGAAGGTCACACCCTTGAGATATTCTACAAAAAGTAATGTACAGCATTTAAATATTCGTTGGCCAACATTGAATCAGCATTAGCATCGAGCGTTTATGTGTGACACGACACGGTTTGATGCCCCTGGCAACCATTATCTATTATCCATGCATTGCATTGGCTTTGGGTACATTACGTTAATATTACAAGGCGGATGCCGAGCGTCTCATTGGTTTAGTAAAATGGAACATAATGTATCCTGACGGACAAAAGAAAGCTCCCGGATGCATCTTAGTACGTTATCTGATCCCAGATTGAATCCGATGGAAAAGACGAGGGTATCTCATGCTAACGCTAGCTTAAACATTAACGCTCTCAAAAAGTTTTGATATGTGTCGAACGGCGTGACAGTTGTTAGTTCTGAATAGAGGAATACCAAGAATGATATATATTTACTCAAAATATAAGTTTACAGTTATCAGAATGCCAATGATCCGACAATTTGTACTGCCCTTTCACGCTGTTGCAAATGGAATGTGAATGCCTTGCTCCTTACCTTATTTATGCCATCTATTTATTGTATATCTCTGATAATGTCTCAGCAATGCATCTTTTATGCTTGGCTGTGAAGCGATACTCAAACACACGGTAACCCATGTATCCCTGCTAATCACTAAACTTCACTAAATACCCACTGTTTCTGCTGCAGCAGCTTATGAAGGGATGCTGCGCTTTTACCGGATGGCAACGCAGTAGTAGCCACACCCACGTAGGTTTGTGCGCCCACTAGATGGCCGTATGATTCAGCCTAGGCTTATTCTGATGAAGACATGCGAGAGCAGGATGTTGTGGACTGCCATCTATTGTCTCATGGCCTTGTTGGCTTCCGTAGCTGTGTTCTGACTGGCTGGCGTCGGATGCGGAACAGCGAGTATGGCCGGATCCGGAGATCACTCGCCTCCAAGATTATGTTTCTCTTGTGCTGAAGATCATTCCAGATTAAATAGATGATTTTAATTTACGATTCACGCATTTTATCAGGGGTGATTGTTCCCCCGAGAAGGCCTTGTCTTTATCGTTAATTCGCGCAAAGGAGTCTGACATAGACACACGTTGTTCAGGTGTTATTGCGTGTTTGCTGCTGCGTCACGAGTTCTGCCTTCATTCCTTGCTCTCGGCGAATTACGTCATGACGTATGTGTGATGTATGTCGTGTTACTGACCTCACAGGTGTACGTCCATGTTTACACGTACAATCATCAATAAAGAGACGCACCCGTCTGCACACATTACGACGCACATCAAGACAATTTGTACAGTTCTCCCAACATCCGCATTTCATTTAATTCAGCAATGCCTACAACATATTCTACAGAGTATATGCAGCATTTTCCATATATAGAACTGTTTAGAGTTATCACGTTAACTCTGTGTGCCTCGTACGTTTGTGTCATCAGTCTATACCAGTATTTATAAATGTTTGAGGAAGGTCACACCCTTGAGATATTCTACAAAAAGTAATGTACAGCATTTAAATATTCGTTGGCCAACATTGAATCAGCATTAGCATCGAGCGTTTATGTGTGACACGACACGGTTTGATGCCCCTGGCAACCATTATCTATTATCCATGCATTGCATTGGCTTTGGGTACATTACGTTAACATTACAAGGCGGATGCCGAGCGTCTCATTGGTTTAGTAAAATGGAACATAATGTATCCTGACGGACAAAAGAAAGCTCCCGGATGCATCTTAGTACGTTATCTGATCCCAGATTGAATCCGATGGAAAAGACGAGGGTATCTCATGCTAACGCTAGCTTAAACATTAACGCTCTCAAAAAGTTGATATGTGTCGAACGGCGTGACAGTTGTTAGTTCTGAATAGAGGAATACCAAGAATGATATATATTTACTCAAAATATAAGTTTACAGTTATCAGAATGCCAATGATCCGACAATTTGTACTGCCCTTTCACGCTGTTGCAAATGGAATGTGAATGCCTTGCTCCTTACCTTATTTATGCCATCTATTTATTGTATATCTCTGATAATGTCTCAGCAATGCATCTTTTATGCTTGGCTGTGAAGCGATACTCAAACACACGGTAACCCATGTATCGCTGCTAATCACTAAACTTCACTAAATACCCACTGTTTCTGCTGCAGCAGCTTATGAAGGGATGCTGCGCTTCTACCGGATGGCAACGCAGTAGCCACACCCACGTAGGTTTGTGCGCCCGCTAGATGGCCGTACGATTCAGCCTAGGCTTATTCTGATGAAGACATGCGAGAGCAGGATGTTGTGGACTGCCATCTATTGTCTCATGGCCTTGTTGGCTTCCGTAGCTGTGTTCTGACTGGCTGGCGTCGGATGCGGAACAGCGAGTATGGCCGGATCCGGAGATCACTCGCCTCCAAGATTATGTTTCTCTTGTGCTGAAGATCATTCCAGATTGAATAGATGATTTTAATTTACGATTCACGCATTTTATCAGGGGTGATTGTTCCGCCGAGAAGGCCTTGTCTTTATCGTTAATTCGCGCAAAGGAGTCTGACATAGACACACGTTGTTCAGGTGTTATTGCGTGTTTGCTGCTGCGTCACGAGTTCTGCCTTCATTCCTTGCTCTCGGCGAATTACGTCATGACGTATGTGTGATGTATGTCGTGTTACTGACCTCACAGGTGTACGTCCATGTTTACACGTACAATCATCAATAAAGAGACGCACCCGTCTGCACACATTACGACGCACATCAAGACAATTTGTACAGTTCTCCCAACATCCGCATTTCATTTAATTCAGCAATGCCTACAACATATTCTACAGAGTATATGCAGCATTTTCCATATATAGAACTGTTTAGGGTTATCACGTTAACTCTGTGTGCCTCGTACGTTTGTGTCATCAGTCTATACCAGTATTTATAAATGTTTGAGGAAGGTCACACCCTTGAGATATTCTACAAAAAGTAATGTACAGCATTTAAATATTCGTTGGCCAACATTGAATCAGCATTAGCATCGAGCGTTTATGTGTGACACGACACGGTTTGATGCCCCTGGCAACCATTATCTATTATCCATGCATTGCATTGGCTTTGGGTACATTACGTTAACATTACAAGGCGGATGCCGAGCGTCTCATTGGTTTAGTAAAATGGAACATAATGTATCCTGACGGACAAAAGAAAGCTCCCGGATGCATCTTAGTACGTTATCTGATCCCAGATTGAATCCGATGGAAAAGACGAGGGTATCTCATGCTAACGCTAGCTTAAACATTAACGCTCTCAAAAAGTTGATATGTGTCGAACGGCGTGACAGTTGTTAGTTCTGAATAGAGGAATACCAAGAATGATATATATTTACTCAAAATATAAGTTTACAGTTATCAGAATGCCAATGATCCGACAATTTGTACTGCCCTTTCACGCTGTTGCAAATGGAATGTGAATGCCTTGCTCCTTACCTTATTTATGCCATCTATTTATTGTATATCTCTGATAATGTCTCAGCAATGCATCTTTTATGCTTGGCTGTGAAGCGATACTCAAACACACGGTAACCCATGTATCGCTGCTAATCACTAAACTTCACTAAATACCCACTGTTTCTGCTGCAGCAGCTTATGAAGGGATGCTGCGCTTCTACCGGATGGCAACGCAGTAGCCACACCCACGTAGGTTTGTGCGCCCACTAGATGGCCGTATGATTCAGCCTAGGCTTATTCTGATGAAGACATGCGAGAGCAGGATGTTGTGGACTGCCATCTATTGTCTCATGGCCTTGTTGGCTTCCGTAGCTGTGTTCTGACTGGCTGGCGTCGGATGCGGAACAGCGAGTATGGCCGGATCCGGAGATCACTCGCCTCCAAGATTATGTTTCTCTTGTGCTGAAGATCATTCCAGATTGAATAGATGATTTTAATTTACGATTCACGCATTTTATCAGGGGTGATTGTTCCCCCGAGAAGGCCTTGTCTTTATCGTTAATTCGCGCAAAGGAGTCTGACATAGACACACGTTGTTCAGGTGTTATTGCGTGTTTGCTGCTGCGTCACGAGTTCTGCCTTCATTCCTTGCTCTCGGCGAATTACGTCATGACGTATGTGTGATGTATGTCGTGTTACTGACCTCACAGGTGTACGTCCATGTTTACACGTACAATCATCAATAAAGAGACGCACCCGTCTGCACACATTACGACGCACATCAAGACAATTTGTACAGTTCTCCCAACATCCGCATTTCATTTAATTCAGCAATGCCTACAACATATTCTACAGAGTATATGCAGCATTTTCCATATATAGAACTGTTTAGGGTTATCACGTTAACTCTGTGTGCCTCGTACGTTTGTGTCATCAGTCTATACCAGTATTTATAAATGTTTGAGGAAGGTCACACCCTTGAGATATTCTACAAAAAGTAATGTACAGCATTTAAATATTCGTTGGCCAACATTGAATCAGCATTAGCATCGAGCGTTTATGTGTGACACGACACGGTTTGATGCCCCTGGCAACCATTATCTATTATCCATGCATTGCATTGGCTTTGGGTACATTACGTTAATATTACAAGGCGGATGCCGAGCGTCTCATTGGTTTAGTAAAATGGAACATAATGTATCCTGACGGACAAAAGAAAGCTCCCGGATGCATCTTAGTACGTTATCTGATCCCAGATTGAATCCGATGGAAAAGACGAGGGTATCTCATGCTAACGCTAGCTTAAACATTAACGCTCTCAAAAAGTTGATATGTGTCGAACGGCGTGACAGTTGTTAGTTCTGAATAGAGGAATACCAAGAATGATATATATTTACTCAAAATATAAGTTTACAGTTATCAGAATGCCAATGATCCGACAATTTGTACTGCCCTTTCACGCTGTTGCAAATGGAATGTGAATGCCTTGCTCCTTACCTTATTTATGCCATCTATTTATTGTATATCTCTGATAATGTCTCAGCAATGCATCTTTTATGCTTGGCTGTGAAGCGATACTCAAACACACGGTAACCCATGTATCGCTGCTAATCACTAAACTTCACTAAATACCCACTGTTTCTGCTGCAGCAGCTTATGAAGGGATGCTGCGCTTCTACCGGATGGCAACGCAGTAGCCACACCCACGTAGGTTTGTGCGCCCACTAGATGGCCGTATGATTCAGCCTAGGCTTATTCTGATGAAGACATGCGAGAGCAGGATGTTGTGGACTGCCATCTATTGTCTCATGGCCTTGTTGGCTTCCGTAGCTGTGTTCTGACTGGCTGGCGTCGGATGCGGAACAGCGAGTATGGCCGGATCCGGAGATCACTCGCCTCCAAGATTATGTTTCTCTTGTGCTGAAGATCATTCCAGATTGAATAGATGATTTTAATTTACGATTCACGCATTTTATCAGGGGTGATTGTTCCCCGAGAAGGCCTTGTCTTTATCGTTAATTCGCGCAAAGGAGTCTGACATAGACACACGTTGTTCAGGTGTTATTGCGTGTTTGCTGCTGCGTCACGAGTTCTGCCTTCATTCCTTGCTCTCGGCGAATTACGTCATGACGTATGTTTGATGTATGTCGTGTTACTGACCTCACAGGTGTACGTCCATGTTTACACGTACAATCATCAATAAAGAGACGCACCCGTCTGCACACATTACGACGCACATCAAGACAATTTGTACAGTTCTCCCAACATCCGCATTTCATTTAATTCAGCAATGCCTACAACATATTCTACAGAGTATATGCAGCATTTTCCATATATAGAACTGTTTAGGGTTATCACGTTAACTCTGTGTGCCTCGTACGTTTGTGTCATCAGTCTATACCAGTATTTATAAATGTTTGAGGAAGGTCACACCCTTGAGATATTCTACAAAAAGTAATGTACAGCATTTAAATATTCGTTGGCCAACATTGAATCAGCATTAGCATCGAGCGTTTATGTGTGACACGACACGGTTTGATGCCCCTGGCAACCATTATCTATTATCCATGCATTGCATTGGCTTTGAGTACATTACGTTAATATTACAAGGCGGATGCCGAGCGTCTCATTGGTTTAGTAAAATGGAACATAATGTATCCTGACGGACAAAAGAAAGCTCCCGGATGCATCTAAGTACGTTATCTGATCCCAGATTGAATCCGATGGAAAAGACGAGGGTATCTCATGCTAACGCTAGCTTAAACATTAACGCTCTCAAAAAGTTGATATGTGTCGAACGGCGCGACAGTTGTTAGTTCTGAATAGAGGAATACCAAGAATGATATATATTTACTCAAAATATAAGTTTACAGTTATCAGAATGCCAATGATCCGACAATTTGTACTGCCCTTTCACGCTGTTGCAAATGGAATGTGAATGCCTTGCTCCTTACCTTATTTATGCCATCTATTTATTGTATATCTCTGATAATGTCTCAGCAATGCATCTTTTATGCTTGGCTTTGAAGTGATACTCAAACACACGGTAACCCATGTATCGCTGCTAATCACTAAACTTCACTAAATACCCACTGTTTCTGCTGCAGCAGCTTATGAAGGGATGCTGCGCTTCTACCGGATGGCAACGCAGTAGCCACACCCACGTAGGTTTGTGCGCCCGCTAGATGGCCGTACGATTCAGCCTAGGCTTATTCTGATGAAGACATGCGAGAGCAGGATGTTGTGGACTGCCGTCTATTGTCTCATGGCCTTGTTGGCTTCCGTAGCTGTGTTCTGACTGGCTGGCGTCGGATGCGGAACAGCGAGTATGGCCGGATCCGGAGATCACTCGCCTCCAAGATTATGTTTCTCTTGTGCTGAAGATCATTCCAGATTGAATAGATGATTTTAATTTACGATTCACGCATTTTATCAGGGGTGATTGTTCCCCCGAGAAGGCCTTGTCTTTCTTTATCGTTAATTCGCGCAAAGGAGTCTGACATAGACACACGTTGTTCAGGTGTTATTGCGTGTTTGCTGCTGCGTCACGAGTTCTGCCTTCATTCCTTGCTCTCGGCGAATTACGTCATGACGTATGTGTGATGTATGTCGTGTTACTGACCTCACAGGTGTACGTCCATGTTTACACGTACAATCATCAATAAAGAGACGCACCCGTCTGCACACATTACGACGCACATCAAGACAATTTGTACAATTCTCCCAACATCCGCATTTCATTTAATTCAGCAATGCCTACAACATATTCTACAGAGTATATGCAGCATTTTCCATATATAGAACTGTTTAGGGTTATCGCGTTAACTCTGTGTGCCTCGTACGTTTGTGTCATCAGTCTATACCAGTATTTATAAATGTTTGAGGAAGGTCACACCCTTGAGATATTCTACAAAAATTAAAGTACAGCATTTAAATATTCGTTGGCCAACATTGAATTAGCATTAGCATCGTGCGTTTATGTGTGACACGACACGGTTTGATGCCCCTGGCAACCATTATCTATTATCCATGCATTGCATTGGCTTTGGGTACATTACGTTAATATTACAAGGCGGATGCCGAGCGTCTCATTGGTTTAGTAAAATGGAACATAATGTATCCTGACGGACAAAAGAAAGCTCCCGGATGCATCTAAGTACGTTATCTGATCCCAGATTGAATCCGATGGAAATGACGAGGGTATCTCATGCTAACGCTAGCTTAAACATTAACGCTCTCAAAAAGTTGAGATGTGTCGAACGGCGTGACAGTTGTTAGTTCTGAATAGAGGAATACCAAGAATGATATATATTTACTCAAAATATAAGTTTACAGTTATCAGAATGCCAATGATCCGACAATTTGTACTGCCCTTTCACGCTGTTGCAAATGGAATGTGAATGCCTTGCTCCTTACCTTATTTATGCCATCTATTTATTGTATATCTCTGATAATGTCTCAGCAATGCATCTTTTATGCTTGGCTGTGAAGCGATACTCAAACACACGGTAACCCATGTATCGCTGCTAATCACTAAACTTCACTAAATACCCACTGTTTCTGCTGCAGCAGCTTATGAAGGGATGCTGCGCTTCTACCGGATGGCAACGCAGTAGCCACACCCACGTAGGTTTGTGCGCCCGCTAGATGGCCGTACGATTCATCCTAGGCTTATTCTGATGAATACATGCGAGAGCAGGATGTTGTGGACTGCCATCTATTGTCTCATGGCCTTGTTGGCTTCCGTAGCTGTGTTCTGACTGGCTGGCGTCGGATGCGGAACAGCGAGTATGGCCGGATCCGGAGATCACTCGCCTCCAAGATTATGTTTCTCTTGTGCTGAAGATCATTCCAGATTGAATAGATGATTTTAATTTACGATTCACGCATTTTATCAGGGGTGATTGTTCCCCCGAGAAGGCCTTGTCTATATCGTTAATTCGCGCAAAGGAGTCTGACATAGACACACGTTGTTCAGGTGTTATTGCGTGTTTGCTGCTGCGTCACGAGTTCTGCCTTCTTTCCTTGCTCTCGGCGAATTACGTCATGACGTATGTTTGATGTATGTCGTGTTACTGACCTCACAGGTGTACGTCCATGTTTACACGTACAATCATCAATAAAGAGACGCACCCGTCTGCACACATTACGACGCACATCAAGACAATTTGTACAGTTCTCCCAACATCCGCATTTCATTTAATTCAGCAATGCCTACAACATATTCTACAGAGTACATGCAGCATTTTCCATATATAGAACTGTTTAGGGTTATCGCGTTAACTCTGTGTGCCTCGTACGTTTGTGTCATCAGTCTATACCAGTATTTATAAATGTTTGAGGAAGGTCACACCCTTGAGATATTCTACAAAAAGTAATGTACAGCATTTAAATATTCGTTGGCCAACATTGAATTAGCATTAGCATCGAGCGTTTATGTGTGATACGACACGGTTTGATGCCCCTGGCAACCATTATCTATTATCCATGCATTGCATTAGCTTTGGGTACATTACGTTAATATTACAAGGCGGATGCCGAGCGTCTCATTGGTTTAGTAAAATGGAACATAATGTATCCTGACGGACAAAAGAAAGTTCCCGGATGCATCTAAGTACGTTATCTGATCCCAGATTGAATCCGATGGAAAAGACGAGGGTATCTCATGCTAACGCTAGCTTAAACATTAACGCTCTCAAAAAGTTGATATGTGTCGAACGGCGCGACAGTTGTTAGTTCTGAATAGAGGAATACCAAGAATGATATATATTTACTCAAAATATAAGTTTACAGTTATCAGAATGCCAATGATCCGACAGCCAAACCAGAGATGTGTGTATGTTCTGCTAGGGCAGATACGTCACTTCCGCATCTTTGTTGCAGCATTACGGATCACGTGGTCGTATCTTATTGCAGGAATTATTAGCACACCATTTGAGTACTCTGCGGCTACGATGTTTTAAACGCACACCTTATTTTTCAGTACACAGCGAATGTCAGATAAATATGGATAGCAAATACGGCAGATGTCACAATGTAACCATCCAAGCAGACAATGGAGTCACCGAAATGCAAACCCTGACATGATATCACCAATGTATATCCCGAACCTCGCATATCGAGAAATGCCTCACAGGCAAACAAACATCATTGGGTTGGATCAATGCCTTTTATGTTTGACTGAGGTTTACATCCTCTTGGGCGTCTGCATGTGATGGTCATAGACTACAGATGATTGTAGTCCGTCCTGATTAAAAGTATGGATCATGTAACAGTGCCCTTCTAACCTGCGGGCGTTGTGTGACTTATTCGATGGGACAAAGTAGGGGTAAGTCGACCAACTTAACCTGCGACGAGTTAAACGAAATTTTTTTTGACACGCTGTATTCATAACGGTTTTTCGGAGCAAGCCGTTAAGCGCGCTACCTTACTGTTGTTGCATATATTCACGTTCTGTGATGGCTAAGTTTAATGACGAAACCAGTGTATCTATAATTGTTGTTCGTAATTGCCAAATAGTATGTGTTTGCCTTTGAAACATGTGCGTATACACCAGAATCACTCAGCGTGCCCATTATGTGCTCAATCTATAATATCCAGCTTACCCTTTAAGGGCTTAATCTATAAAATTCGCAATGAGTGCGTGGTGTAAGTTTAAGTATGATGACCGCACCCAGAGGCTTTTGTGCATGAAATATCAAATATTAGTGCAACACTCTCTACTGTAATACGGTGTCTGTTGACTTTATACCCCGTCCGTTTATCCCTATATACGTGTGTTGGGTCGACACAGCAACTGGAGGCAGGAGGCATTTTACCAATCGTTGAACTAATTTGCATAATAGAAAAGGCAATTGCTTCGAGAATTTGGAAAACCAAAGAACTAAGGAATGTTCATTATAGCAACATTCGTATCCAATTTACATTTACCAAGCAGCTATAAGAACTTATTGCATGAATAGGCAAAACATAGATTGAATAACAGCGGTAAAATATTCTCTCATTGTATAATGCTTGTGGAGAAATTGTCCGCAATCAACCACGAATAATATTTGTGCCAACTATACGCGCAGTAGAGCGCTCACGAGGGTCAGGTAGCTAACAGTAATGACATGGCTGGCGCGGTTGGTGGGGTTGGTGTCGCTAGTCCGTGGATAGCCGTTGTTCTTGAAGAGTTCCTTCAGGAATTTAGCAGATTGCTTTGGCGTTCGTGGACGGTCTGGGTTGGTGAAGTCAACTGCGTGGATTCCAAACTTCTCGCTATATCCCACGGCCCACTCAAAGTTGTCCATCAGCGACCAGGCCGTGTAGGCTTTCACGTTACATCCATCCCGCCGTATGGCTGACAAGACGGCAACCAAGCAAGAGGTAGAACAATGAATACACATTTTATGGCAATACACGACAATACATTTACATATATAATATATATATATATATATATATATATATATATATATATATATATATATATATATATATATATATATATATATATATAGATATATACATATATATATATATATATATATATATATATATATATATATATATATATATATATATATATATATATATAATATATATATATATATATATATATATATATATATATATATATATATATATATATATATATATATGGCTTGGCTTATTTCTTTTTTTTTTCACCCACCTTTGAGAGCCTCGTTGGTGTAATCCCTGAAGTATTGTATTCTGTCAGTGTCATTGAGCGTACCCGTCCGATCAGACACTCCATTCTCGGTGATGTATACGGGCGGATTGCCGTACTCATTCTTTATCCAGTTGAGTAGCTTTCTCAAGCCCCAGGGCACCACGTGCAGCCAATCGGAACCAGACCTGCACCAGCAATGCGTCTAAATCAATATACAATATCCTGATTATTTTCACACGTAGTCGTGGTTGATCTAATATCATTTCTCCGGGAGGCAGTATAGCTTCAGCAAAAGACAGCGCGAATAGGATGAGAATCATATTTATCTTAACCCACACGCTCGATTTATTAAATCCGGCTACATTCATGTTGACAATCTACTTAATAAGAGGAAATATCTATCGCCAAATCAGCGTTCAACACATTGACCTGTTGGTTAGTACAACAACAAGACACCTACTTTGGCCAGTCCGGATGCACCCAGATCGCCAGATCCTTGTCGTCCTCGTAGTGAGGCTGTCCAACTTCCGTTTTCACCAAATCCACCGTGTACACGCTCGTGTAGTGGTTCAAACCAAAGAAATCCACAGATCCTGAAGAAACGGGTCAAAACATCCCTTCTTATTTCAGTTGTAATGACTAGTTACGGTCAAGTAGGTACAGTGCAATGGAAGGCGCCAACCCTCATTAAGATCTAGGTCATGTTTACCCAGGTTTCGCTGTTTCTCGGCCTCGGTGAAGACCGGAAGTCGCGACGGAGTGATGTTCTGATCGGCACTACGCTGGTCGATCTTGTCCCGCATCACTTGTGGATAGTCGCCATTTTTGAACAGAGCGTGTGCAAACCTATTAACCGTATCGGGGAACACATTGATAAGGATGGATCCTCATTTAGTAAGGCAACAGGAATAAGATCGTATCTCGTTCGCATTCTTAATCATGTATTTGGTGTTTTATAATTGACTGCAACAGGATGCCGTCATACGGCCTACACTGCAACAGGATGTCGTCATACGGCCTACACTGTAACAGGATGCCGTCATACGGCCTACACTGCAACAGGATGCCGTCATACGGCCTACACTGCAACAGGATGCCGTCATGCGGCCTACACTGCAACAGGATGCCGTCATACGGCCTACACTGCAACAGGATGCCGTCATACGGCCTACACTGCAACAGGATGCCGTCATACGGCCTACACTGCAACAGGTTTCCGTCATACGGCCTACACTGCAACAGGATGCCGTCATACGGCCTACACTGCAACAGGATGCCGTCATACGGCCTACATTTAATACGCTCACCAGCCCACGTTGAACTGGAGCTGTCTGTCGGAGGACTCGACGTCTCTCGGGTTACTAGCATTCGTCGGCTCAGCCCAGTCGGAATTCAGCACGATACCAACCATACCTGCAACGAACCACAAAGATGGGACATCAAACTAGAAGTGGCATGTGATGGGTACTATCAGACTAGAAGTGGTATGTAATGGGCACTATCAGACTAGAAGTGGCATGTGATGGGCACTATCAGACTAGAAGTGGTATGTGATGGGCACTTTCAGACTAGAAGTGGTATGTAATGGGCAATATAACACTGGAAGAGGTATGGGAAAGGGACATCCGACTAGAAGTGGTATGTTATGGGCAATATAAGACTAGAAGTGGTATATCATGGGCAATATCAGACTAGAAGTGGTATGGGAAAGTAATATCGGACAATAAGCGGCATGGGAAAGTGATATTAGACTAGAGGCGGTATGGAAAATTGGTATCGGACAGGAAGCGATGTAGAAAAGATATATCGGACTAGAAGCGGTATGGGGAAGTGATTTCAGGCTAGAAGTGGTATGGGGAAGTGCTTTCAGGCTCGAAGTGGTATGGGGAAGTGATATTAGACTAGAAGTGGCATGGGAAAGTCATATCGGACTAGAAGCGGTATGGGGAAGTTATATCGGACTAGAAGCGATGTGGGAAAGTAATCTCCATACCAGAATGGGGAGGTGATATTAGACCAGGATCAGTTTGGGAGAATGGTGTCTAAATAGATGCGGTGTGGTGTTGAAATGATCGAGCAATGTTTGCTCAAGCTGCGTTATCTGTTTGCAGCATCGATTATCGCTCAATTGCCTAGAGATTGAATACAACCTGCTGTGGTCGTCTGGTTCTTTACATTATACAGATGTGAACAGCGCTGATCTAAATTGACGCCTTAAGATAACTATCAACCGTGAGGTTGAACGATATGCTTGGCTATACGACATTCGTTACATGCAAAACCCGCTAAAGCAAGAGTCATAACTGATTCCGCAGGTTTGAATGCCCCTAGTCATTTCTCTTAGCAAATGTCACCATTGTCAGATTGTGCCTGCCTTGACCATAGATTATGACTCTGCATAACCAGAAGCTTACCGTTCTGTAGGTCCCGGTAGATGTCGTTGTAAGTATGCCAGGCCTCTACATGCGAGCGGATAATGTTATGCCCTGGCCAGTAGACATAACCCGGCTTGCTGACGCCAGGGGCGAAGTTACCAATACCGTACCCCAGGAAGGCCACGATCCACGGCTCGTTGAATGTACACCAGATTTTCACCTGTGTCGAAATGCCACACCAATGGACGAGTTTATATTCAGAATCAGCCGTGTGATTCAGTGATAGGTTGCATTTTGTTTCAAAACACATTGTCTGTTGATGATAACAAATAACAAGCGAGAAGCTGAAGGCGAGGTGACTATTATTTATGTGATTTCTAACTCACTCGATCTCCAAAATGTCGGTAGCACAAATCGGCGTAATCTTTAAAATATTCGATCATAGTTTCGTTCTCCCAGCCGCCTATATCCTGGAGAGCTTGCGGCAGGTCCCAGTGGTACAGGGTCACCATCGGCTGGATGTCATTAGCTATCAGTGTGTTGATCAGGTTGTTGTAGTAAGCTATCCCGCGCTGGTTCACGGTAGCCAACGTGCCGTCCGACATCACACGACTCCACGCTATCGAGAACCGATAAAAATCAGACTGAAAACAAACGAAATGAGTCTAGCTTTTGAAAAAGATCAGTTTTATAGCAACTTGTGTTCAATGATGATGATGATAATGATGATGATTATAATGATAATGATGTGCAATTGGATATCGAATTTTTTACCGATTGATGATAATGGCTTTAATGTATTTGATGATGATAATGATGATGATGACGATAATGATGCTGAAACGATCGATCATAGTGATGAGAACGACTATACTACGCTTGTTAGTTTGAGTATAGCGGTGGCAATACAGAGCCAGGATCGGCCCGCTGACGACCTACCCCCATATCCTTAATGAGGCGGACATCCTCCACAAACTTATGGTAGCTGTCACACGCCACGTCGCCGTTATCGTTGTTGGCCACCTTCCCAGCCGTGTGACTGAAGCGGTCCCATATACTCTCACCTTTTCCTACACAATCAAAATCAACGCTATATTATTGCTTTCCATTGCGTGCAACTAAACTGACAGTTTGACATGCGTAGAATCGCATGACAATGGTTAGGCACTCAAAAATATTGCCCGAAGTAGTGATTTGATCCCAGGCTCTAGTCGACAATCCCTCCTTCCCCGTCACCTCGAATGCATGTCTGTAGATATTAGAAGCTGGCGAGGAGCGACTCGAGAGTCTGTGGTGTTGCCCCCCGGTTAACTGCTAAGCATCCCAATGTGCTGTCATGTTTCATTTCGTAATTGCAGTCTTTTTGTGAATGGTCTTATGTCGCTGCAACTTACAGGCGAATGGGTCGGTAATTCGTTATATTTCTCATTGTTTCCTGGTGTTTCTGTTTGCTAAAGTGACTCGATTTGAGCACTCTCCAAGTACTGGTTCGACCTAATCATCTAGGCTTAATCAATATCGTCACATTGACAATGTACAGCGAACGGGTCGAGTAACTGAGTATGCGTAATTCCATCATGTTATTAATTCGGATGTTTACTAGTATCTACCACATGCAATTGATTCATTCATAACTTTCAGCGGCAAATACAATTGGATTTTAGAAAAACCCTCTTAATGGCTCGCGTCACCGACTGGACTCGACTAGGGTGTCATATGAAGAAAGTTGCAGGCATTACAAATTTGACCACATTACATGCTTAGATCAAAACCAGCATTCAGACACATACGCCTCAAGATTAATCCGGTGGAAATGCGTCAGTTGTAAGAAGAAGTTCATCACATAGAAATCACTCCTTTTTAGAATCGGCCGTCACGGTTTACGGTTATGATAACGTCACGTCGCGAGCCTGGGGGTCAAATGGAAGGGACAAGTCTCTTTGTGAAAGTAGCGCATCATGTAACTTAAACATATCTAACAAAAAACCTACGATGATCTATACCGGGTATTATTCGTTCGCAGAGACAACGATATCAATGACTGTTAAGGTCGTATTATCAGAAATTGAACGTAGCCCCACCGTCGATATTCCAGGCTCCCTCTACCTGGTACGCAGATGTAGCTGAGCCCCACAGGAAGTCCTCGGGAAATGTGTCATACAGGAAGTCGTCTGCTCTGCATCCAGCGAGTATGGTGCACACGAGTAGAATTGAAAATCTTCCAGTCGCCATCTGAAGACAAACAAGTAGTCAAATTGATAGATTTCAGATCATTCTTGATTCGTAAAAAAAGATGTTCTATGAAATGAGAAGATGTTAAATGCTGTAAATCGACTTGCCGTAGCCGAGAGGTGATCTTCAGGGTGTTATTCTGTTGAGGAGCCTTGTCTTCACTGGCGTTTAAATAAGTCTGCGATCGACAATGCCTGGATTTCAATTCGGCTTGTGTCTATATCTCTAAGTTAGGAAAGCTTTGTGTGCGTCCAACACCGTCAGGACAATTGACTCAACATCATGTGCCGAGGGATAAGCCAGTGAAGTCCCGCCGGCTCTGGTGTACCTTGTCAAACATTGACATTCAACTCAACGAGTAACTTGACCTGCAGCATATTCTTGGCTGCGTCCCTTTGTGACCTCCTGTCTTATGAATGCCTCTGAATTGAAGATGAAGACCTCGACTCATTAACATGGTGAAGTGTTTGGTTGATCTATCAACGGTTCAGGTAATGTAACAGGATGATGAAAAACAGTGTTTTACTTGGTTAACACCTAGAAGTTGCAAAGGAAAGCGCAGCAAACGATACATATAATAATCATTAGTTTAATTACATCTTTATATTACGATCCATGTCACGAATATCATCATCATCATCATCATCATCATCATCATCATCATCATCATCGTCGTCGTCGTCGTCGTCGTCATCATCATCATCATCATCATCATCATTGACCAGAGGAACAATATCGGTATTCTATTGATTCACCTTCTATTATATTCCAACCAGTCATTTGATCAACAGTATATAGAGAGGTCTATTTACGTCACTCCGAGCCATGACTCAGCAATCTTCATGCATAATGAGTTCAGTAGGTCATGTTTAACCATGCGCACGGTGCGTGATACTGCAAAGAGAGCTGCCTTCAAGGGGCTACAAAATAAGGCAAGTTGATGTGGACAAGATCCCTTGGTACATCCATCTGTTAGAGCCGGTAAATAAGTCTGCCAGGGGATGGGGGTGGGGGGGCAAATACGAATACTGATAGTGGAGTGTTATAGGACTGAATAGCGATTGACGTTTACACCTCACACTAATCCCTGATTAGTAGATATCGGATTCAGTTTTATCATTCTTAAGACAAACATGAAGATTAGAATCGATCAATATTACTCGTGGCTTCAAAAACCACCCGTAACTGAATGATCTAGAACTGTTAGACGTCTGTAACATGCCTAGCTTGTGATACTTTATCTATGTTTGTCTAGGGCACATACTGAAATGATTCATTTGATAAGCAAGCAATTGGGACTATTGTAGTATACGTGGCGTGTGTGTGGATTGAGGCTACGGTGTGTAAATGCTTCAGAAACAGTTCAGATATCTGGTGGCGCAATGGTGTAGAGGTGATACTTGAATAAAAGAATCTGAAAAGAGGAGCGCGCCGACAAGCAGGTTCTGTGAAGAGTAGCGCGTTGACTAAAGGGTTCAATGAGTGGACTAGCGGGTTCTGTGTTGAGAAGGGTACTACATATATTCATCAATATATATATATATATATATATATATATATATATATATATATATATATATATATATATATATCTATATATATATATAATAATATATATATATATATATATATATATATATTTTATCTATATATATAGATATATATATATATATATATATATATATATATATATATATATATATATATATATATATATATATATATATATATATATATATATATATATATATATATATATATATATATATATATATAAAACAGGGAAAAACACTAACTCTGAGAAATACTTGCCCAGTCGGGCATGTTCTACTAATTTTTACTTGTCCGATTGAAAAACCTCCTTACCCGGTAGTATGAAAATATGACCAACGCGAAATTTACCGGGAATCGCCGATCATGCGCTGAGTTGATGAGTCTCGCAACGCAGCTAGTTTAGACCTTAAGCTCGCATATATGGATATATATATATATATTCATGTATATGCTACACATATAATTACTTTAATATATTTAGATGATTATATATACCTGATATATTTATTTAAATATGTACCTAAGTATATGAATGTATGTGTATTCATATATACATATATATCGACATATATAGATCCCTATACATATATGTATGCATGCATATAAATATATATTTACATAAATATTTTTAAATATATGTATATATATATATGAATATACAAATATATATATGTATATATTTATATATATACATATAAATACCTTTGCAGAAATATATATATACATTTTATATATATGTATATATTTATAATCATATTCATATAAATATAAATACTTATGCATGCATATATGTATATATGCATAAATCCATATATTTATTAATTTTATGTAAAAACGTATATATTTGTATGCATAAAAATGCATGTATAAATATACATATGCATATATATATTTATATTTATTTACTTAGTTATATGAATATGTATACATATATATATGCATATATCCGTATATTTATATAAATATATATGTTCGCATATGTTTATAATTATCTATATAAATATGTGTATTTTTGTACATGTATATATATGTGCATATATATATACACACACAAACATATATATATATTTATATATATATTAATATATATATATGTATATATATATTTATATATGTATATATATGAATGTATATTTATATATATAAGTATATATATATATATTTATATATATTATATGTATATATGATTATTTTTCTATATATGTGTGTGCATATATATTTATATATATATATATATATATATATATATATATATATATATATATATATATATATATATATATATATATATATATATATATATATATATATATATATATATATATGCTTTTGGTACACAAACATTCTTAAATTCACGCACATTTCCGTATATTAATGTAATGTTGTGAGTGCGGGCGTGCTCATTTGTGTGTGGTTGCGTTTTTGAATAGTTGTTCTGGATCTTTGTCCATATTTTTCTCCTTCTTTCGCCGAGACAAACTTCTACAATACATGACCCGCGGTTTTCACAATGAGTTGTCGTCTGGGGTTAATAGCAAGGACCAAGTCTGATAGTGTGGGTTTCGATATGAGCACTTTTTGTGTGTTCATATTTCGGCGAAAGTGAAATCGACTTTCGTTACTGCGAACGTTATCACTCCATTGACAGGACAGTTTTGCATTTAGCTTATTATATGCATTGTCTGATAACAGCTTGCTTGTTTCTAAAGGTTTGTTACCGATACAATTCAACCACGAAAGCGACCGATTTGAGTGGCAGAGCAGTTGTGTATGAGGGTTTACAGCGTCTGTTTGCGCAGGGATTCCCCATCGGGCCAGTTAACCAGTTGTCTGCCAGAGTGCTGACAACACCTGATATCTAGAAATCTTCTACATAAACATCCAGTCGCAGAAAGTTTGCAAACAACCAACGCATAACCCCCAATAAGCGAAGCAGGCGTTACCATGGCTATAGAAGACGCGATTGACGCCACTCTGAATGTTCATCGAAACACTGAACTGTCGCCTTCACCGCATGATGGAAGCCAACCTGACAGTACCCTGGTCATCGATACGGGAGAGACTTCATCGACATGCGCCCTGGGGTTGGTCGTAGCAAAACTCAGCTCGGAGAAAGTCCGATTTCCTACACCTTGTCCAAATGATAAAGATAAATCGTGAACTGAGGAATCTGTGAGTCGTTCTCTGAGTGGGAAAGAGACGACTGAGGAATCTGTGAGTCGTTCTCTGAGTGGGAAACAGACGACTGAGGTATCTGTGAGTCGTTATCTGAGTGGGAAAGAGACGACTGAGGAATCTGTGAGTCGTTATCTGAGTGGGAAAGAGACGACTGAGGAATCTGTGAGTCGTTCTCTTAGCGGGAAAACAGGCGACCAACTGGTGTCTGGAAAGTATTCACACTGACACCCTGGTTGCCATAGCGACGCTCTGGCATAAGGATGAAGCAAGCTACCTAGTCGCATCGTCGGCTGCATTACCGGAAGGTACGAGTTGGCTGCTAACAATATTGGTTTTATGATATAAATATCAATGTTATGGTTCATTTGTTAAATCAACCTGCCCTTTTTGGATAAAACGGTTTATTTCCCTGTAACAGTCGCAAACATCTTGTGTTCAGCATGCAAGCCACGTACGCACCAGATGCCGCTTTGCCGCCCAGACGTGGGGAAAACCCCTCCGGAAACACGTCACACCATATCAGAGGAGCGAATAACGTTTGTGGCCGAGAAGTTGCGTCGTATCGGTGATGAAATCAACGAAAAGTATTCTGTTAGTATCTTACTTTAGCTATATTGCTATGCAACTGAATCAGCTCCACTGAAAATCACATTTGTTCCGTCATCTATGCTGACCAGCTATATTCTAGTTTTCTGGCGACGCTGTTTTCGAATGATTCTACCTTTTCTCTGGCGCCTCTCCAAGATTACCTGGGGATTTGTGGTGCGAACGTCGGTCGGCCGATCTCCATTGACAGACACTGTGTAAACGCTGATGTTTGCAGTCATCAAGTTCACCACCGTATTCATGTCTACAGGGTAAATGTGAACAAGTATGTATGTATGTATGTATGTATGTTGATGATTAGTGATGATATGTATGTATGTTGTATGTAGTGTGTATGTAGTAAGTATGTATGATGAATGTTATGTATTATGTAT
>CM067356.1:74924056-74942156 GCA_034190875.2 Urechis unicinctus
AGTAATTACTAATTGTAATCAATTATCAAATTATATTAAACAAGAAATGAACATAAACTGACAATTAAATTCATGTTTCAAGAAAAACCATCACAAGTTAATTTACTAGGTATTTGTTCTACTACTTATGGTCACTTACAGACTGTACGATTCCTGCATAAGATAATCTTCTCTTAGAAGGAGAAGACTTGACGTCGGCTGACGACACTATCTCAGATGTTGGTTTGTTCAACACCACAACCCCTTATTCTTTTCATCTTCTCATCCACTGTACTGCACCCACATCTACGCATGAACATGAACAAATAATAATCAAACACTTAATCATTTACATGAAGAATATTATGTAGCAGAATCAACGAGTTTAAATATATTTTAAAACACATATAAAAACATGTACACTTTGCCCTGTTCTTACCTAAACACTTTGTCTCCTCGAAGAATAATAATCAAACCATCATCTCTCTTTTCCTGTACTGTGACAGCAGAATCTTCTTTCCCATTTCAAAGTGCACAAATTGGGCCGGATCGTAAACCTTCACCTTCGTAAAGTCGTCGCCGTGTTTCAACACCGCAACTTTCACTGCTACCTTTTTTCCCTGGTAGCTAGTGTAAGTGAATGGTGGCATGTCAGCCACCACCAATCCTCTCAGCTTGATCGTAACGATGGGTGCTACTTCCATTTTCTGCATCATATGACAATAAACATTGCATTTAAAAAAATGATATATTAAGTGTTACCAATTCGTTGCATAGAAACAACCTGTTTAGGTGGCTGCTCACATATCTGCACACAGCAATATAACAAATAAATTGAAAAGCCTAGCCAAAGTCCTGAACTACAAAACCTTATTCTCCCCGAACATTGAACATGTGCATTACATATACACGGCAATATATTGAATAAATTGTTGAGCGAAAATCCTGAACTACAAAACATAACTCTCCAAAAACATTTGCTTTACATCAAGTATTTTACTTGATCGTATAAATAAGTTCCACAACATTAATTATATTTAATAAGGTATCAATTTGTAGTACAAAATTAATTTTTTACCTCAAAAATTATTTAAACTACAAAATGATTAACTTTCTCTCTTTTATACATGTAAGTTATTGATAGTGCTTGATTATTTTCATTTCATAATTAGATTGATATGAAATACACTTACCAGTAATTGATCCTGGCTGTTAACATGTAGCACATTTTCATTCTCAGTTTTATCAAAGCTAACTCCAACATCGTTCAATTGGAGTATGCACCCCATGGCTATCTCTGTGTAGGCCTTCTCGTTCCAAAGCTTCACGGCCACTGATCCGACTTCATCTTTTTATAACTAGCCTTCTCACTTTTTTTCCCGGTGAAGCCATTTCACCCTGTCAATATTGTCAATCAAAAAATCAATAAACAATAATAAAGACAAGTCTCTACTGCCATTCTTAAATAAACCTAATAAAAGTATTTAAATGAATCGGCCCAAGCTTGCAAAATAAGTAAGTACTAATTGTAATCAATTATCAAATTATATTAAACAAGAAATGAACATAAACTGACAATTAAATTCATGTTTCAAGAAAAACCATCACAAGTTAATTTACTAGGTATTTGTTTCTACTACTTATGGTCACTTACAGACTGTACGATTCCTGCATAAGATAATCTTCTCTTAGAAGGAGAAGACTTGACGTCGGCTGACGACACTATCTCAGATGTTGGTTTGTTCAACACCACAACCCCTTATTCTTTCATACCTTCTCATCCACTGTACTGCACCCACATCTACGCATGAACATGAACAAATAATAATAATCAAACACTTAATCATTTACATGAAGAATATTATGTAGCAGAATCAACGAGTTTAAATATATTTTAAAAACACATATAAAACATGTACACTTTGCCCTGTTCTTACCTAAACACTTTGTCTCCTTCGAAGAATAATAATCAAACCATCATCTCTTTTCCTGTACTGTGACAGCAGAATTTTATTTCCCATTTCAAAGTGCACAAATTGGGCCGGATCGTAAACCTTCACCTTCGTAAAGTCGTCGCCGTGTTTCAACACCGCAACTTTCACTGCTACCTTTTTTCCCTGGTAGCTAGTGTAAATGAATGGTAGCATGTCAGCCACCACCAATCCTCTCAGCTTGATCGTAACGATGGGTGCTACTTCCATTTTCTGCATCATATGACAATAAACATTGCATTTAAAAAAATGATATATTAAGTGTTACCATTCGTTGCATAGAAACAACCTGTTTAGGTGGCTGCTCACATATCTGCACACAGCAATATATAACAAATAAATTGAAAAGCCTAGCCAAAGTCCTGAACTACAAAACCTTATTCTCCCGAACATTGAACATGTGCATTACATATACACGGCAATATATTGAATAAATTGTTGAGCGAAAATCCTGAACTACAAAACATAACTCTCCAAAAACATTTGCTTTACATCAAGTATTTTTACTTGATCGTATAAATAAGTTTTCCACAACATTAATTATATTTAATAGGTATCAATTTGTAGTACAAATTAATTTTTTACCTCAAAAATTATTTAAACTACAAAATGATTAACTTTCTCTCTTTTATACATGTAAGTTTATTGATAGTGCTTGATTATTTTCATTTCATAATTAGATTGATATGAAATACACTTACCAGTAATTGATCCTGGCTGTTAACATGTAGCACATTTTCATTCTCAGTTTTATCAAAGCTAACTCCAACATCGTTCAATTGGAGTATGCACCCCATGGCTATCTCTGTGTAGGCCTTCTCGTTCCAAAGCTTCACGGCCACTGATCCGACTTCATCTTTTATAACTAGCCTTCTCACTTTTTTTTCCCCGGTGAAGCCATTTCACCCTGTCAATATTGTCCATCAAAAAATCAATAAAACAATAATAAGACAAGTCTCTACTGCCATTCTTAAATAAACCTAATAAAAGTATTTTAAATGAATCGGCCCAAGCTTGCAAAATAAGTAATTACTAATTGTAATCAATTATCAAATTATATTAAACAAGAAATGAACATAAACTGACAATTAAATTCATGTTTCAAGAAAAACCATCACAAGTTAATTTACTAGGTATTTGTTCTACTACTTATGGTCACTTACAGACTGTACGATTCCTGCATAAGATAATCTTCTCTTAGAAGGAGAAGACTTGACGTCGGCTTACGACACTATCTCAGATGTTGGTTTGTTCAACACCACAACCCCTTATTCTTTCATCTTCTCATCCACTGTACTGCACCCACATCTACGCATGAACATGAACAAATAATAATCAAACACTTAATCATTTACATGAAGAATATTATGTAGCAGAATCAACGAGTTTAAATATATTTTAAAACACATATAAAACATGTACACTTTGCCCTGTTCTTACCTAAACACTTTGTCTCCTCGAAGAATAATAATCAAACCATCATCTCTTTTCCTGTACTGTGACAGCAGAATCTTCTTTCCCATTTCAAAGTGCACAAATTGGGCCGGATCGTAAACCTTCACCTTCGTAAAGTCGTCGCCGTGTTTCAACACCGCAACTTTCACTGCTACCTTTTTTTCCCTGGTAGCTAGTGTAAGTGAATGGTAGCATGTCAGCCACCACCAATCCTCTCAGCTTGATCGTAACGATGGGTGCTACTTCCATTTTCTGCATCATATGACAATAAACATTGCATTTAAAAAAATGATATATTAAGTGTTACCAATTCGTTGCATAGAAACAAACCTGTTTAGGTGGCTGCTCACATATCTGCTGCACACAAGCAATATAACAAATAAATTGAAAAGCCTAGCCAAAGTCCTGAACTACTAAAAACTTTATTCTCCCCGAACATTGAACATGTGCATTACATATACACGGCAATATATTGAATAAATTGTTGAGCGAAAATCCTGAACTACAAAACATAACTCTCCAAAAACATTTGCTTTACATCAAGTATTTTACTTGATCGTATAAATAAGTTCCACAACATTAATTATATTTAATAAGGTATCAATTTGTAGTACAAAATTAATTTTTTACCTCAAAAATTATTTAAACTACAAAATGATTAACTTTCTCTCTTTTATACATGTAAGTTATTGATAGTGCTTGATTATTTTCATTTCATAATTAGATTGATATGAAATACACTTACCAGTAATTGATCCTGGCTGTTAACATGTAGCACATTTTCATTCTCAGTTTTATCAAAGCTAACTCCAACATCGTTCAATTGGAGTATGCACCCCATGGCTATCTCTGTGTAGGCCTTCTCGTTCCAAAGCTTCACGGCCACTGATCCGACTTCATCTTTTATAACTAGCCTTCTCACTTTTTTTTTCTCCCCGTGAAGCCATTTCACCCTGTCAATATTGTCAATCAAAAAATCAATAAACAATAATAAAGACAAGTCTCTACTGCCATTCTTAAATAAACCTAATAAAAGTATTTTAAATGAATCGGCCCAAGCTTGCAAATAAGTAAGTACTAATTGTAATCAATTATCAAATTATATTAAACAAGAAATGAACATAAACTGACAATTAAATTCATGTTTCAAGAAAAACCATCACAAGTTAATTTACTAGGTATTTGTTCTACTACTTATGGTCACTTACAGACTGTACGATTCCTGCATAAGATAATCTTCTCTTAGAAGGAGAAGACTTGACGTCGGCTGACGACACTATCTCAGATGTTGGTTTGTTCAAGGACACAACCCCTTATTCTTTTCATCTTCTCATCCACTGTACTGCACCCACATCTACGCATGAACATGAACAAATAATAATCAAACACTTAATCATTTTACATGAAGAATATTATGTAGCAGAATCAACGAGTTTAAATATATTTTAAAACACATATAAAACATGTACACTTTGCCCTGTTCTTACCTAAACACTTTGTCTCCTCGAAGAATAATAATCAAACCATCATCTCTTTTTTCCTGTACTGTGACAGCAGAATCTTCTTTCCCATTTCAAAGTGCACAAATTGGGCCGGATCGTAAACCTTCACCTTCGTAAAGTCGTCGCCGTGTTTTCAACACCGCAACTTTCACTGCTACCTTTTTTTCCCTGGTAGCTAGTGTTGCATTTAACAAAATGATATATAAAGCATGTAAAACAACCAGCCACCACCAATCCTCTCAGCTTGATCGTAACGATGGAATTGCTACTTCCATTTTCTGCATCATATGACAATAAACATTGCATTTAAAAAAAATGATATATTAAGTGTTACCAATTCGTTGCAATAGAAACAACCTGGTTAGGTGGCTGCTCACATATCTGCACACAGCAATATAACAAATAAATTGAAAAGCCTAGCCAAAGTCCTGAACTACAAAACCTTATTCTCCCCGAACATTGAACATGTGCATTACATATACACGGCAATATATTGAATAAATTGTTGAGCGAAAATCCTGAACTACAAAACATAACTCTCCAAAAACATTTGCTTTACATCAAGTATTTTACTTGATCGTATAAATAAATTCCACAACATTAATTATATTTAATAAGGTATCAATTTGTAGTACAAAATTAATTTTTTACCTTACCTCAAAAATTATTTAAACTACAAAATGATTAACTTTCTCTCTTTTTATACATGTAAGTTATTGATAGTGCTTGATTATTTTCATTTCATAATTAGATTGATATGAAATACACTTACCAGTAATTGATCCTGGCTGTTAACATGTAGCACATTTTCATTCTCAGTTTTATCAAAGCTAACTCCAACATCGTTCAATTGGAGTATGCACCCCATGGCTATCTCTGTGTAGGCCTTCTCGTTCCAAAGCTTCACGGCCACTGATCCGACTTCATCTTTTATAACTAGCCTTCTCACTTTTTTTCCCGGTGAAGCCATTTCACCCTGTCAATATTGTCCATCAAAAATCAATAAACAATAATAAAGACAAGTCTCTACTGCCATTCTTAAATAAACCTAATAAAAGTATTTTAAATGAATCGGCCCAAGCTTGCAAAATAAGGAAGTACTAATTGTAATCAATTATCAAATTATATTAAACAAGAAATGAACATAAACTGACAATTAAATTCATGTTTCAAGAAAAACCATCACAAGTTAATTTACTAGGTATTTGTTCTACTACTTATGGTCACTTACAGACTGTACGATTCCTGCATAAGATAATCTTCTCTTAGAAGGAGAAGACTTGACGTCGGCTGACGACACTATCTCAGATGTTGGTTTGTTCAACACCACAACCCCTTATTCTTTCATCTTCTCATCCACTGTACTGCACCCACATCTACGCATGAACATGAACAAATAATAATCAAACACTTAATCATTTACATGAAGAATATTATGTAGCAGAATCAACGAGTTTAAATATATTTAAAACACATATAAAACATGTACACTTTGCCCTGTTCTTACCTAAACACTTTGTCTCCTTGAAGAATAATAATCAAACCATCATCTCTTTTCCTGTACTGTGACAGCAGAATTTTATTTCCCATTTCAAAGTGCACAAATTGGGCCGGATCGTAAACCTTCACCTTCGTAAAGTCGTCGCCGTGTTTTCAACACCGCAACTTTCACTGCTACCTTTTTTCCCTGGTAGCTAGTGTAAATGAATGGTAGCATGTCAGCCACCACCAATCCTCTCAGCTTGATCGTAACGATGGGTGCTACTTCCATTTTCTGCATCATATGACAATAAACATTGCATTTAAAAAATGATATATTAAGTGTTACCAATTCGTTGCATAGAAACAACCTGTTTAGGTGGCTGCTCACATATCTGCACACAGCAATATAACAAATAAATTGAAAAGCCTAGCCAAAGTCCTGAACTACAAAACCTTATTCTCCCCGAACATTGAACATGTGCATTACATATACACGGCAATATATTGAATAAATTGTTGAGCGAAAATCCTGAACTACAAAACATAACTCTCCAAAAACATTTGCTTTACATCAAGTATTTTACTTGATCGTATAAATAAGTTCCACAACATTAATTATATTTAATAAGGTATCAATTTGTAGTACAAATTAATTTTTTACCTCAAAAATTATTTAAACTACAAAATGATTAACTTTCTCTCTTTTATACATGTAAGTTATTGATAGTGCTTGATTATTTTCATTTCATAATTAGATTGATATGAAATACACTTACCAGTAATTGATCCTGGCTGTTAACATGTAGCACATTTTCATTCTCAGTTTTATCAAAGCTAACTCCAACATCGTTCAATTGGAGTATGCACCCCATGGCTATCTCTGTGTAGGCCTTCTCGTTCCAAAGCTTCACGGCCACTGATCCGACTTCATCTTTTATAACTAGCCTTCTCACTTTTTTTCCCCGGTGAAGCCATTTCACCCTGTCAATATTGTCCAACAAAAAATCAATAAACAATAATAAAGACAAGTCTCTTCTGCCATTCTTAAATAAACCTAATAAAAGTATTTTAAATGAATCGGCCCAAGCTTGCAAATAAGTAAGTACTAATTGTAATCAATTATCAAATTATATTAAACAAGAAATGAACATAAACTGACAATTAAATTCATGTTTCAAGAAAAACCATCACAAGTTAATTTACTAGGTATTTGTTCTACTACTTATGGTCACTTACAGACTGTACGATTCCTGCATAAGATAATCTTCTCTTAGAAGGAGAAGACTTGACGTCGGCTTACGACACTATCTCAGATGTTGGTTTGTTCAACACCACAACCCCTTATTCTTTCATCTTCTCATCCACTGTACTGCACCCACATCTACGCATGAACATGAACAAATAATAATCAAACACTTAATCATTTACATGAAGAATATTATGTAGCAGAATCAACGAGTTTAAATATATTTTAAAACACATATAAAACATGTACACTTTACCCTGTTCTTACCTAAACACTTTGTCTCCTTGAAGAATAATAATCAAACCATCATCTCTTTTCCTGTACTGTGACAGCAGAATTTTATTTCCCATTTCAAAGTGCACAAATTGGGCCGGATCGTAAACCTTCACCTTCGTAAAGTCGTCACCATGTTTCAACACCGCAACTTTCACTGCTACCTTTTTTCCCTGGTAGCTAGTGTAAGTGAATGGTAGCATGTCAGCCACCACCAATCCTCTCAGCTTGATCGTAACGATGGGTGCTACTTCCATTTTCTGCATCATATGACAATAAACATTGCATTTAAAAAAATGATATATTAAGTGTTACCAATTCGTTGCATAGAAACAACCTGTTTAGGTGGCTGCTCACATATCTGCACACAGCAATATAACAAATAAATTGAAAAGCCTAGCCAAAGTCCTGAACTACAAAACCTTATTCTCCCCGAACATTGAACATGTGCATTACATATACACGGCAATATATTGAATAAATTGTTGAGCGAAAATCCTGAACTACAAAACATAACTCTCCAAAAACATTTGCTTTACATCAAGTATTTTACTTGATCGTATAAATAAGTTCCACAACATTAATTATATTTAATAAGGTATCAATTTGTAGTACAAAATTAATTTTTTACCTCAAAAATTATTTAAACTACAAAATGATTAACTTTCTCTCTTTTATACATGTAAGTTATTGATAGTGCTTGATTATTTTCATTTCATAATTAGATTGATATGAAATACACTTACCAGTAATTGATCCTGGCTGTTAACATGTAGCACATTTTCATTCTCAGTTTTATCAAAGCTAACTCCAACATCGTTCAATTGGAGTATGCACCCCATGGCTATCTCTGTGTAGGCCTTTCTCGTTTCCAAAGCTTCACGGCCACTGATCCGACTTCATCTTTTTATAACTAGCCTTCTCACTTTTTTTCCCCGGTGAAGCCATTTCACCCTGTCAATATTGTCCAACAAAAAATCAATAAACAATAATAAAGACAAGTCTCTTCTGCCATTCTTAAATAAACCTAATAAAAGTATTTTAAATGAATCGGCCCAAGCTTGCAAAATAAGTAATTACTAATTGTAATCAATTATCAAATTATATTAAACAAGAAATGAACATAAACTGACAATTAAATTCATGTTTCAAGAAAAACCATCACAAGTTAATTTACTAGGTATTTGTTCTACTACTTATGGTCACTTACAGACTGTACGATTCCTGCATAAGATATCTCTTCTCTTAGAAGGAGAAGACTTGACGTCGGCTTACGACACTATCTCAGATGTTGGTTTGTTCAACACCACAACCCCTTATTCTTTCATCTTCTCATCCACTGTACTGCACCCACATCTACGCATGAACATGAACAAATAATAATCAAACACTTAATCATTTACATGAAGAATATTATGTAGCAGAATCAACGAGTTTAAATATATTTTTAAACACACATATAAACATGTACACTTTGCCCTGTTCTTACCTAAACACTTTGTCTCCTCGAAGATAATAATCAAACCATCATCTCTTTTCCTGTACTGTGACAGCAGAATCTTCTTTCCCATTTCAAAGTGCACAAATTGGGCCGGATCGTAAACCTTCACCTTCGTAAAGTCGTCGCCGTGTTTCAACACCGCAACTTTCACTGCTACCTTTTTTCCCTGGTAGCTAGTGTAAGTGAATGGTAGCATGTCAGCCACCACCAATCCTCTCAGCTTGATCGTAACGATGGGTGCTACTTCCATTTTCTGCGTTCATCATATGACAATCAAACATTGCATTGTAAAAAAATGATATATTAAGTGTCTACCAATTCGTTGCATAAAACAACTTCAATTTCCTGTTTTGGTGGCTGCTCACATATCTGCACACAGCAATATAACAAATAAATTGAAAAAGCCTAGCCAAAGTCCTGAACTACAAAACCTTATTCTCCCCGAACATTGAACATGTGCATTACATAGAACACGGACAATATATTGAGTTTAAATTATGTTGAGCGAAAATCCTGAAACATGTAACATTGCCCTCTCCAAAAACATTTGCTCCTCGAAGAATAATAATCAAACATCATCTCTTTTTTACTTGACAGCGTATCTTCTTTCCCATTTCAAAGTGCACATTAATGGGGCCGGATATTTAACCTTCAGGTATCAAGTTGTCGCCGTGTTTTCAAACCGCAACTTTCTTACCTACCTTTTTTCCCTGGTAGCTAGTTTAAAATGGTAGCATGTCAGCCAACTCCTCTCAGCTTGATTAACGATGGGTGCTACTTCCATTTTCTGTCATATGACAATAAACATTGCATTTGATTATTAAGTGTTACCAATTCGTTGCATAGGAAGGAACAACCTGTTTAGGTGGCTGCTCACATATCTGATATAACAAATAAATTGAAAAGCCTAGCCAAAGTCCTGAACTACAAAACCTTATTCTCCCCGAACATTGAACATTGCATTACATATACACGGCAATATATTGAATAAATTGTTGAGCGAAAATCCTGAACTACAAAACATAACTCTCCAAAAAACATTTTGCTTTACATCAAGTATCTTTTACTTGATCGTATAAATAAGTTCCACAACATTAATTATATTTAATAAGGTATCAATTTGTAGTACAAAATTAATTTTTTACCTCAAAAATTATTTAAATTAAACTACAAAATGATTAACTTTCTCTCTTTTATACATGTAAGTTATTGATAGTGCTTGATTATTTTCATTTCATAATTAGATTGATATGAAATACACTTACCAGTAATTGATCCTGGCTGTTAACATGTAGCACATTTTCATTCTCAGTTTTATCAAAGCTAACTCCAACATCGTTCAATTGGAGTATGCACCCCATGGCTATCTCTGTGTAGGCCTTCTCGTTCCAAAGCTTTACGGCCACTGATCCGACTTCATTTTTTATAACTAGCCTTCTCACTTTTTTTCCCCGGTGAAGCCATTTCACCCTGTCAATATTGTCAATCAAAAAATCAATAAACAATAATAAAGACAAGTCTCTACTGCCATTCTTAAATAAACCTAATAAAAGTATTTTAAATGAATCGGCCCAAGCTTGCAAAATAAAGTAAGTACTAATTGTAATCACTTATCAAATTATATTAAACAAGAAATGAACATAAACTGACAATTAAATTCATGTTTCAAGAAAAACCATAAACAAGTTAATTTACTAGGTATTTGTTCTACTACTTATGGTCACTTACAGACTGTACGATTCCTGCATAAGATAATCTTCTCTTAGAAGGAGAAGACTTGACGTCGGCTGACGACACTATCTCAGATGGTGGTTTGTTCAACACCACAACCCCTTATTCTTTCATCTTCTCATCCACTGTACTGCACCCACATCTACGCATGAACATGAACAAATAATAATCAAACACTTAATCATTTACATGAAGAATATTATGTAGCAGAATCAACGAGTTTAAATATATTTTAAAACACATATAAAACATGTACACTTTGCCCTGTTCTTACCTAAACACTTTGTCTCCTCGAAGAATAATAATCAAACCATCATCTCTTTTCCTGTACTGTGACAGCAGAATCTTCTTTCCCATTTCAAAGTGCACAAATTGGGCCGGATCGTAAACCTTCACCTTCGTAAAGTCGTCGCCGTGTTTCAACACCGCAACTTTCACTGCTACCTTTTTTCCCTGGTAGCTAGTGTAAGTGAATGGTAGCATGTCAGCCACCACCAATCCTCTCAGCTTGATCGTAACGATGGGTGCTACTTCCATTTTCTGCATCATATGACAATAAACATTGCATTTAAAAAAAATGATATATTAAGTGTTACCAATTCGTTGCATAGAAACAACCTGTTTAGGTGGCTGCTCACATATCTGCACACAGCAATATAACAAATAAATTGAAAAGCCTAGCCAAAGTCCTGAACTACAAAACCTTATTCTCCCCGAACATTGAACATGTGCATTACATATACACGGCAATATATTGAATAAATTGTTGAGCGAAAATCCTGAACTACAAAACATAACTCTCCAAAAACATTTGCTTTACATCAAGTATTTTACTTGATCGTATAAATAAGTTCCACAACATTAATTATATTTAATAAGGTATCAATTTGTAGTACAAAATTAATTTTTTACCTCAAAAATTATTTAAACTACAAAATGATTAACTTTCTCTCTTTTATACATGTAAGTTATTGATAGTGCTTGATTATTTTCATTTCATAATTAGATTGATATGAAATACACTTACCAGTAATTGATCCTGGCTGTTAACATGTAGCACATTTTCATTCTCAGTTTTATCAAAGCTAACTCCAACATCGTTCAATTGGAGTATGCACCCCATGGCTATCTCTGTGTAGGCCTTCTCGTTCCAAAGCTTCACGGCCACTGATCCGACTTCATCTTTTATAACTAGCCTTCTCACTTTTTTTCCCGGTGAAGCCATTTCACCCTGTCAATATTGTCAATCAAAAAATCAATAAACAATAATAAAGACAAGTCTCTACTGCCATTCTTAAATAAACCTAATAAAAGTATTTTAAATGAATCGGCCCAAGCTTGCAAAATAAGTAAGTACTAATTGTAATCAATTATCAAATTATATTAAACAAGAAATGAACATAAACTGACAATTAAATTCATGTTTCAAGAAAAACCATCACAAGTTAATTTACTAGGTATTTGTTCTACTACTTATGGTCACTTACAGACTGTACGATTCCTGCATAAGATAATCTTCTCTTAGAAGGAGAAGACTTGACGTCGGCTGACGACACTATCTCAGATGTTGGTTGTTCAACACCACAACCCCTTATTCTTATCATCTTCTCATCCACTGCACTGCACCCACATCTACGCATGAACATGAACAAATAATAATCAAACACTTAATCATTTACATGAAGAATATTATGTAGCAGAATCAACGAGTTTAAATATATTTTAAAACACATATAAACATGTACACTTTGCCCTGTTCTTACCTAAACACTTTGTCTCCTCGAAGAATAATAATCAAACCATCATCTCTTTTTCCTGTACTGTGACAGCAGAATCTTCTTTCCCATTTCAAAGTGCACAAATTGGGCCGGATCGTAAACCTTCACCTTCGTAAAGTCGTCGCCGTGTTTCAACACCGCAACTTTCACTGCTACCTTTTTTCCCTGGTAGCTAGTGTAAGTGAATGGTGGCATGTCAGCCACCACCAATCCTCTCAGCTTGATCGTAACGATGGGTGCTACTTCCATTTTCTGCATCATATGACAATAAACATTGCATTTAAAAAAATGATATATTAAGTGTTACCAATTCGTTGCATAGAAACAACCTGTGTTAGGTGGCTGCTCACATATCTGCACACAGCAATATAACAAATAAATTGAAAAGCCTAGCCAAAGTCCTGAACTACAAAACCTATTCTCCCCGAACATTGAACATGTGCATTACATATACACGGCAATATATTGAATAAATTGTTGAGCGAAAATCCTGAACTACAAAATATAACTCTCCAAAAACATTTGCTTTACATCAAGTATTTTACTTGATCGTATAAATAAGTTCCACAACATTAATTATATTTAATAAGGTATCAATTTGTAGTACAAAATTAATTTTTTACCTCAAAACATTATTTAAACTACAAAATGATTAACTTTCTCTCTTTTATACATGTAAGTTATTGATAGTGCTTGATTATTTTCATTTCATAATTAGATTGATATGAAATACACTTACCAGTAATTGATCCTGGCTGTTAACATGTAGCACATTTTCATTCTCAGTTTTATCAAAGCTAACTCCAACATCGTTCAATTGGAGTATGCACCCCATGGCTATCTCTGTGTAGGCCTTCTCGTTCCAAAGCTTCACGGCCACTGATCCGACTTCATCTTTTATAACTAGCCTTCTCACTTTTTTTCCCGGTGAAGCCATTTCACCCTGTCAATATTGTCCAATCAAAAAATCAATAAACAATAATAAAGACAAGTCTCTACTGCCATTCTTAAATAAACCTAATAAAAGTATTTTAAATGAATCGGCCCAAGCTTGCAAAATAAGTAAGTACTAATTGTAATCAATTATCAAATTATATTAAACAAGAAATGAACATAAACTGACAATTAAATTCATGTTTCAAGAAAAACCATCACAAGTTAATTTACTAGGTATTTGTTCTACTACTTATGGTCACTTACAGACTGTACGATTCCTGCATAAGATAATCTTCTCTTAGAAGGAGAAGACTTGACGTCGGCTGACGACACTATCTCAGATGTTGGTTTGTTCAACACCACAACCCCTTATTCTTTCATCTTCTCATCCACTGTACTGCACCCACATCTACGCATGAACATGAACAAATAATAATCAAACACTTAATCATTTACATGAAGAATATTATGTAGCAGAATCAACGAGTTTAAATATATTTTAAAAACACATATAAACATGTACACTTTGCCCTGTTCTTACCTAAACACTTTGTCTCCTCGAAGAATAATAATCAAACCATCATCTCTTTTCCTGTACTGTGACAGCAGAATCTTCTTTCCCATTTCAAAGTGCACAAATTGGGCCGGATCGTAAACCTTCACCTTCGTAAAGTCGTCGCCGTGTTTCAACACCGCAACTTTCACTGCTACCTTTTTTCCCTGGTAGCTAGTGTAAGTGAATGGTGGCATGTCAGCCACCACCAATCCTCTCAGCTTGATCGTAATGATGGGTGCTACTTCCATTTTTCTGCATCATATGACAATAAACATTGCATTTAAAAAAATGGATATATTAAGTGTTACCAATTCGTTGCATAGAAACAACCTGTTTAGGTGGCTGCTCACATATCTGCACACACAGCAATATAACAAATAAATTGAAAAGCCTAGCCAAAGTCCTGAACTACAAAACCTTATTCTCCCCGAACATTGAACATGTGCATTACATATACACGGCAATATATTGAATAAATTGTTGAGCGAAAATCCTGAACTACAAAACATAACTCTCCAAAAACATTTGCTTACATCAAGTATTTTACTTGATCGTATAAATAAATTCCACAACATTAATTATATTTAATAAGGTATCAATTTGTAGTACAAAATTAATTTTTTACCTCAAAAATTATTTAAACTACAAAATGATTAACTTTCTCTCTTTTATACATGTAAGTTATTGATAGTGCTTGATTATTTTCATTTCATAATTAGATTGATATGAAATACACTTACCAGTAATTGATCCTGGCTGTTAACATGTAGCACATTTTTCATTCTCAGTTTTATCAAAGCTAACTCCAACATCGTTCAATTGGAGTATGCACCCCATGGCTATCTCTGTGTAGGCCTTCTCGTTCCAAAGCTTCACGGCCACTGATCCGACTTCATCTTTTATAACTAGCCCTTCTCACTTTTTTTCCCGGTGAAGCCATTTCACCCTGTCAATATTGTCAATCAAAAAATCAATAAACAATAATAAAGACAAGTCTCTACTGCCATTCTTAAATAAACCTAATAAAAGTATTTTAAATGAATCGGCCCAAGCTTGCAAAATAAGTAAGTACTAATTGTAATCAATTATCAAATTATATTAAACAAGAAATGAACATAAACTGACAATTAAATTCATGTTTCAAGAAAAACCAAACAAGTTAATTTACTAGGTATTTGTTCTACTACTTATGGTCACTTACAGACTGTACGATTCCTGCATAAGATAATCTTCTCTTAGAAGGAGAAGACTTGACGTCGGCTGACGACACTATCTCAGATGTTGGTTTGTTCAACACCACAACCCCTTATTCTTTCACCTTCTCATCCACTGTACTGCACCCACATCTACGCATGAACATGAACAAATAATAATCAAACAGCTTAATCATTTACATGAAGAATATTATGTAGCAGAATCAACGAGTTTAAATATATTTTAAAACACATATAAAACATGTACACTTTGCCCTGTTCTTACCTAAAAAACACTTTGTCTCCTCGAAGAATAATAATCAAACCATCATCTCTTTTCCTGTACTGTGACAGCAGAATCTTCTTTCCCATTTCAAAATGCACAAATTGGGCCGGATCGTAAACCTTCACCTTCGTAAAGTCGTCGCCGTGTTTCAACACCGCAACTTTCACTGCTACCTTTTTTCCCTGGTAGCTAGTGTAAGTGAATGGTGGCATGTCAGCCACCACCAAATCCTCTCAGACTTGATCGTAACGATGGGTGCTACTATCCATTTTTGCAAAAAATCATATGATACAATTGTTAACAATTGCATTTAAAAAAATGAGAATTTATTAAGTGTTACCAATTGCGTTTGCATCAGAAACAACCTGTTTAGGGTGGCTGCTCCCCACATATCAACAGACTTTCATTTCACACATATATACACAGCAATATCAAATTGAAAAGCCTAGCCAAAGTCCTGAACTACAAAACCTTATTCTCCCCGAACATTGAACATGTGCATTACATATACACGGCAAATATATTGAATAAATTGTTGAGCGAAAGTCCTGAACTACAAAATATAACTCTCCAAAAACATTTGCTTTACATCAAGTATTTTACTTGATCGTATAAATAAATTCCACAACATTAATTATATTTAATAAGGTATCAATTTGTAGTACAAAATTAATTTTTTACCTCAAAAATTATTTAAACTACAAAATGATTAACTTTCTCTCTTTTATACATGTAAGTTATTGATAGTGCTTGATTATTTTCATTTCATAATTAGATTGATATGAAATACACTTACCAGTAATTGATCCTGGCTGTTAACATGTAGCACATTTTCATTCTCAGTTTTATCAAAGCTAACTCCAACATCGTTCAATTGGAGTATGCACCCCATGGCTATCTCTGTGTAGGCCTTCTCGTTCCAAAGCTTCACGGCCACTGATCCGACTTCATCTTTTATAACTAGCCTTCTCACTTTTTTTTCCCGGTGAAGCCATTTCACCCTGTCAATATTGTCAATCAAAAAATCAATAAACAATAATAAAGACAAGTCTCTACTGCCATTCTTAAATAAACCTAATAAAAGTATTTTAAATGAATCGGCCCAAGCTTGCAAAATAAGTAAGTACTAATTGTAATCAATTATCAAATTATATTAAACAAGAAATGAACATAAACTGACAATTAAATTCATGTTTCAAGAAAAACCATCACAAGTTAATTTACTAGGTATTTGTTCTACTACTTATGGTCACTTACAGACTGTACGATTCCTGCATAAGATAATCTTCTGTTAGAAGGAGAAGACTTGACGTCGGCTGACGACACTATCTCAGATGTTGGTTTGTTCAACACCACAACCCCTTTTTTCGTTCATCTTCTCATCCACTGTACTGCACCCACATCTACGCATGAACATGAACAAATAAAAATCAAACACTTAATCATTTACATGAAGAATATTATGTAGCAGAATCAACGAGTTTAAATATATTTTAAAACACATATAAAACATGTACACTTTTGCCCTGTTCTTACCTAAACACTTTGTCTCCTCGAAGAATAATAATCAAACCATCATCTCTTTTTCCTGTACTGTGACAGCAGAATCTTCTTTCCCATTTCAAAGTGCACAAATTGGGCCGGATCGTAAACCTTCACCTTCGTAAAGTCGTCGCCGTGTTTCAACACCGCAACTTTCACTATTCACACTGCTACCCTTTTTCCCTGGTAGCTAGTGTAAGTGAATGGTGGCATGTCAGCCACCACCAATCCTCTCAGCTTGATCGTAACGATGGGTGCTACTTCCATTTTCTGCATCATATGACAATAAACATTGCATTTAAAAAAATGATATATTAAGTGTTACCAATTCGTTGCATAGAAACAACCTGTTTAGGTGGCTGCTCACATATCTGCACACTGCAATATAACAAATAAATTGAAAAGCCTAGCCAAAGTCCTGAACTACAAAACCTTATTCTCCCCGAACATTGAACATGTGCATTACATATACACGGCAATATATTGAATAAATTGTTGAGCGAAAATCCTGAACTACAAAACATAACTCTCCAAAAACATTTGCTTTACATCAAGATTTTTCATTTCATAATTAGATTTATATGAAATACACTTACCAGTAATTGATCCTGGCTGTTAACATGTAGCACATTTTCATTCTCAGTTTTAT
>CM067356.1:74942256-74956254 GCA_034190875.2 Urechis unicinctus
TTGAGAATGGCCATGTTGTTGGATAACTTTATTAAACGAGAAATATACTTCCCAAGTACATCACATACCCTTTTTGTTTCCGGCGTTGTAATAGAGAATTGGCAATAACCAAAAGAAGGGCGTGGGTTGCAGAAATGAACGTCGTTGAGCCCACCGACAATGAAATGTTGGTTGGTTTTATTGGACGCATACGATCTACATTGCCGTTTTCTCACCGACAATATTGAGTTCATTTGCATTTTACGACACAATAACTGCGTAGAATGACATTAGCACTCGATGTTAAGGCAAATTATTTAATGAAGCCATACTGAAGGACGAAGGGAAAAAAGTACACTAGAAATCTCATATATCGCCCCAAATATCATTAATTTGACTAGATCCATTGCATAAACCATTTGCATTTAGATTGCAATTTATTGTGCTGTCTTTTGTGCTACGCCACTATATAAGTCACCACACACTCGCTGAATCATTGTTTTAGTACTATTATGATATTCATATTATAATATTATGGTATGTATTTTATATATATATTTGTATATATATATATATATATATATATATATATATATATATATATATAATATATATATATATATATATATATATATACATATATATATATATATATATATATACATATATATATCTACATATGTATATATAATTATACATATAAATATATATATATATATTTGCATATATTTAACTATACATTTATATATACATCTACATATTGATACATATATATGTGTATTAATATATTTTTGCATATGTATATACGTACATACATGTATATGTGATAGTTAAATAATGAACAGCAAAAACGCTAATGGTTCAATTATAGTTAATATTGGTCATGTAAATCGCAGTTAAATGAGGGCAAGCAGGAGTGCATATGAAATTGGACGTTTTCTAAAAAGCGGGTTGCATGATAACTATTATGGTGTAACATATGGTGAAATGATGATGTCCTTAAGAAAGGTAGCCGCTTACACCATCAAACATAGATGCATTGAGAAAAGCAGGATTGATAAAACGATCGATGATGCATATTTTGCAACCCGATATTCAGCAATAATACAAATATATATCGTTTTACTATTGTTTCAAGTGAGGCGTAATTATTAATCCACCATCGGCGATTGGAATTCCAATAGGGTGTTCATTCACATTAATATAAAAAATAATGCAATAAACCTGATGCAAAATCAAATATAAGCCTCCTCAATACAAATGCATATTGCTTGCCATTCCTGGTTTCCTACCTCCTTAGAATCCAATTACGTCGTCTCCTTCAATATATCTAGGAAAGAGTTCACCGTCAGTGGGTTTGTACAACGTACTTCTTGTCCATGTGCATCCAAGCGAACGCAGAACCATTTGCAAACACATACAAAAGAGTTGTTAGGCATCTACCATAGACACCTAGGTGGCAAGTGATGCGCTAAACCAATAAACAGAAGCAATTTTGACTTTTAACACGGACGTCCAGGCATTATACTATGCAATTGTCGTAATGAATGAAGCACTAAAAATAACCACAGCACGCATTATTCTTTGTAAAAACCTTCATGAATATTCATTATATGGTATTTACAGTGAATCTACCATTGAGGGTGTATATTCTAGGGGCGCCAAGATCCATTGGTCGCAAAATACAATTGGTGCTTTCATCTTCATTGGGGATAAAAATGGTATTATGTGGAGTAATATATTTGAGCCACGTCGCCGCCCTCGCCGATAGGCTTGCTCACGAGCTGTTCGATGAAATGAAATGCAACAAACATATAAAGTACGGTAAAGGTTTGCATACTGCTTTAAAAATGATGAGAGGTCTATCAAACAAATTCTTATATGTTCGTCAATGAGAACACATAAATGCGTAGGGGGTTGCGCTATATTAAAGCCGACTTCTATAAACACCTTTCTACAGCAGTGGCAGCAATACAATTGAAATCGCTACGATATCCATCTTACAGAAAGCCATGTGCTGTACCAATGATTGAGAATATGTATGCATGGTAGGACGAATTTATTGATTATAAGTAAGATTTTTTTGAGACAATGAAATTGAGTGGCACATTGAATTAGCCTGAGAAAATTGGAACACGTACTAACCACTCTGATAACCAAGACAATTAAACGCATGAAGATTGATCCCTTCACAAACTCTATGTTTTTCTTATGGGCATTTAACATAATTTAGGGTATTATGAAGTTTGGAAAGTCAAACAAAACTCATCAACATTCCTCAGACAAATAGCAATTGTATACCTGGGTAGCAGTCACATTGTGCATACTAGTTGTAGCTGTCGTCGATGTTTGCAACTCGTCGGTTTAGTACGACTGTGATCTATGCTGGTTACCGACGTTTTGGGAGCTCACCTTACTCGGTCATTTGCATCTAAGTTTCTCCAGTGTCCAGTGACGGTACCTAAGTCACTTTGATGTTATTGTTCGTTATCGTTTTCGTCAATTTCACTCGCGTCGAATCTGGTAGGTGGGCGAAATAGTGGTCGTCTGTATTGGCACCAAAGTTATGACAGATAGTGTGGTGTCCTTATTAATATTGGAACTCATTTGTCAGCACTGAATGTGTTGTGATAAAAGCCAAAGCTGTGGAAGTTGGCTAAGACGGCGCGACAAATTTCCATAGTGCCAGGGGCCTTAGTTGATGAATCAAAACCAGTTATACCTGTGCCCTGATCACTTTATATGTATGGCCTCTTTGGTGACCATATTGCCTTTGTCAGGCTGTACGTGCTTTTGTAGCGTATGATATTACTACAGCTGCAGGATATGTGTCCAATAAACAGTCAGTAGCAGTCAGGTAATAGCTGAGCTCATTATGCATGTAATTACATACTACTTAATAAAAGATAACAGCATAACACATAATGACGTCATCTATGAACAATGCGGCAATGAATCGGGCCATGACTGGCATTTAACTATCCGCCTTTGTTTTATTATCTCCCCGCTTGCAGAGCTACATGTGTCACAGATTCGGTAATGCATGCACTTAACGTTTCCGGACATTAGTATGCCATTTATATAATTCCGGATGCAAAAGCGTAACAACTAGACATTAAACGGCTGATGTTATTGCCGGTTATTTGCTAATGACGACATTAAACAGGCTATGAACTACCCATTTCAGACCGACAATGAGTTTAGGTGGGATGCCTCGCCAGCGAAAACGATCGCTGCCTTTCTATAAAGGACATTATTTGCAAACAGATAGACCTCTAACTCTCTGTAGTGCATGCATAATATACTAGAAAAATTTAACTACGTGATTTAAATGTGGGCTGGTGACTTCGCACTGCTCAGATGCTTCAACAAAAGCGCATTGGAGCATGTGTTTTAGATATTTGCTTTACATTTTGTGCAATGGTGTTTTTGTCTCTGATGACATGCATGTACGTTTGAATATCAGTGCATTTAGGGGTGAATTTTACAAGAAGCATGTAAATCATAGGCTAAACATATGTTAATCATGTTTCCATAAATTTAAGTTATAACGAGATTATTATACACCTATATAACGTTCTGTTAACTTGATCATGAGCTGTAACGATCGTTCCAAATTCATTGCAGTAAGAGGTTAATGCGACCGACATTTCACGTCAAATAGAATTAGCCTAAAGAATGGATAAGCCTTATGTACCCCTTTCTCTCAGGCGTATGCTTCGTTCTGTATCATGTATTTGCTTTCAGAAAATGGGGGCTAATTGCGAAATATTGAATAATAAGAAATAATCCCCGCCAAGCCCGATTAAATGGCTGAGCTATTTCTTATCACTTTATGCCGCCTCTAGTCAAACCTCCAACGTCTGCACTAAAATCAATGTGACGTCAATCGCAAACGCTAAAAATAAAAACGACAAAGTAGAAGTGGATCAAGTAAGTCATCAATTCGACACTGTTTGGCTTCGGAAGAGAGGTTAACAGCTGTTCGATTGAAATCCATCAAAATCATTATGAATTTCCATCAAAATTATATAAACAGCTTTGACAAATGGTAACTTATTGAAACGCCAATCTAAATATAGTTTGAAAATCGATGCGCTATACATAAATCAAAATACTAAAGGTTTAAATTATATTCTCAATAACGTTCCATGACCATCAGTCACAAAATATATTATAATTGACGCAACGACACCTCTATATGACCAGCTTTTGCGGGCAGGCATATTCTGATAGCGTCGATTTACTAGTGCACGTATATCACAATAACTAAACCTTACTCGGTAGGGTATTTGCTTGCAAGTAACCACTTGGGAATAAAACACAATATGCTGCCGTGTATCTATAAGGATCCAGGACAGTCGCTGTGAAGCTTCAGTTGCTTGGACAAGTTTTAAAAATGTATCGTTTATGGATAGTCTGCATATGATAGTGTGGCTCTGTAATCGCCTCAAGTAAATATCACGCTTGTAATAATTTTTCGACTATTACTGCCAACGATAATTTTGAGTTGATGTCGAGCATAGATATAACAAAGGAACAACGGCTGCAACAGCAATCGAAATAAGCATTTTGTATGTCTGAAAGCAACCAGACGGTATGGAAAACGGCTAAATTTGCACTTGCCGACAATTGACATTAATTATGTATGTGAAAGCGCCAATAGGTAACAGATGAAGTGTTTAACATTCGCGTAGTTTTAGTCTCGCAATATGCGCAAGTTGGTAATACATCCGACATATCTTACAAACCCGCGCCAGTGACACTAAAAAGCTGTATATCTTGAACGAAAGTAAGATTAATATTACGATTGCTCTGGCTAATCTTAAGAACTTTGGCAAGTTAGGCTAAACTTTACTGATTGGCAGACTAAACATATGTGAAAGCTAGTTGTGAAGCGGAGCACACGAGAAAGGAAGCTGTATTATTATTTTATTCCTCATTAAAGAATGTTAAGTGCTTATTTTGTGATTACTTAGCGATGGCTCGATGAATAATTCGCAAGTTGCCAAAAGAAACATCACGCGGTCTGCATCGTTCGCTTGCGCGGTGAGCCAACTTAAATCACTCACAGCACCACGCTTCGGCCCTAGTAACGGGATATGCTGTAGCGAGGACTTGCACCTGGCGAAGTGAATTGCTGGTGATTGATTTTGGTTTTTTACTAGGAATTTACTCGGCTATTTGATCCGAAAGATTGTTGTATCCACTCCAATTAAAATATAACGCTGCTGTTGATCTGTTTCGGTACTTCATTTCGAGAGAGCTGACATAATACTAGTCTTATAAATTGGTATGATTATTTGCACTCCATTTTCAATAAGGGTTTTAATGCGTCAATAAACAAGGTACGTAAGTAGGCAGTGTTTTGTTAAATATACCAGAGCTTTTTGATGTACTGAACGATTATTATCAAATAGCTTTTTCACCATCATGTCTATCCCTATGCAAACATGCCGATACACAGATTGAATTTAATATGTTTGTGCATATACATGACAACAATCCAAAAAGGATGTCTGAGAGTTTTTATACAAATCAATTATCCCAGGGTCGCTCTATCGGGGCAAATATTTATTTAGCATGATTCGGTATGCACTTTTAATGAATGCATAATTTAACCCCATAAAGCCTGTTCGCGTTATTATTGCATCATGTTGCGTTTGCACTGTAGTGGCAGTACCACAATGACTGTTTAAGCGTTGCAGAGGGGCAATAGGAGCTTGGATGGGTCCATCACGTCTTCATGTTATGCCATATCTGGGTAATTGCGCCAAAGCTGGCAGTGGTGTTTGTGATCATAATGTTAAATAACATTATGAACACATACACTACACTGGTCATTTACATTGGCTGATAAATGAGAGGTAGGGCAATGCAAGATTAGGCACATAAACAGAAAATAGAATAAATGGATTCAGTTGCATGGCAAGCAGAAAGAATAGACACTGTGATACAATGCATAGCTGCCAGGAAGTATGGTTATTACAAAGGACCCGTAGACGTTTATTAATTTATAACATGTGTATAAGTTGATTACGCCCCTATCTCACGTTGCTAGAGTAGTCCCCGGAAGTCCCGGAGCATCCTTTAGGTGCCATCTGTTTTCCATTCCCGGAGAGAACTTGGATCTGATTAGGTAATGGACAAAAACGGGGGCAACACAGAATAAACACAGATGTGTACAGTGCCAAGACGGAGCTTTTAATTCCATTACTCAACACGTGAACTGTTTTAAAGACACTACACACAGCAGCGACCAAATTAGATTAAAACCTATTGACAAAGATGGACATCGAGTCCGTCTCCAAGTATTACGATAGGCCATGCCTGAATATTTTCCCTAACTTCTATTTTGCATTAAAGATATTATCATAACGCTTGGATTAAATATTCAAGGTTGGCCCGTGCAAATGTCTTACATCGCAGCTTAAAATAACCTTTGGCTACCAGAAGGTTTGGCTGATCAACCTTATCTGCCAGCTTGCTTGTGTCGCTGTTTCGATGTAATGGCTGCCTTATCTAACAGACACATGACGCCTAAATCGTTTTTCCCAGGTACGTTCATTTATGCGTTACAGGCCATTTATTATTACAAAATAAATTTATTGGCACATATAGTGATAGTATGTTACAAAATAATCCCCAGTTGTGAAATATGTTAGAAACCATGCTTGGATTGAATCATTACGGTACGTTTACTTCTGCTACGCTGTAAATCTGTTGTGTTTGTTTCCAATGATTTACTGTAACGCCCTCAACTATTCATTCATTTGTAATATAGCCATAATGTTAACATTTGTAGAGATGTCGAGGACGTTTCTATGCTATTTATTGTTGCGTTGAATCTACATGTTGTTTGACGAAGATTTTGCACGGTTCTTTGAGTTTTAAAATACTCCCCGGACGATAAAAAGGGTGTAGTTGTCGCTTACGTTTCCATCCTATTGGTGGTGATGTAGAATCTGTATGCTCTCGGACAAAGCCATCGCATTTTAAGGAGCTCTAAAATTCTCAAATACGCCCCCGACATAGAAAGGATGCTTCATCTCAAGTAATAATAAGCCGAACATGTTGGCCAATATGAAACGGCATGTCTGCTGAGTCCTCAGAATTGATAGGTTGATTCGAAAATCTATTCACAGTGCCTTTAATTGTATGTTGATGTGGCAAAGCCTTTACCTAGCAGTTTACACAAAACAAAATTCCTGGCCTGTTTTGAACCGACAATCATTACCTTTTTGCACCATTTTCGGATGACTTCGAACCCTTCGATCAAAGCTGATTGAAACACAAGGCGTTGCAGGTTGGAAGCACCTTGACTTTTGCATGGACATTGAATGAAAAGCCTGTGTCAGTTTATCAGCTCTCCATTATATGTGTGATTGGGAAAATTCTCGTAATTGCCTAATTGTTGTATAACCTATCATTAGTAGAATGCAGTACTTCGGATGATTAACAAGAAACCGCAAATACACCTGGACAGATGGGTTAATATAACGATCAAAGCGTGCATCCAAACTCGTTTGTGTAACTCGCCTCAGAAGTTCATCCGTAGTTGTGGTACAAAATAGATAACTGCTTACTTTAAAACGTTGGGACCTAAAATTCCGCTTCTACAAATATGAAGTTAGCATAAATTATGGAAAACTAATTTTAACTTTGCAAGGTATATGTATTGTAACCAATATGTCGCTTGCTTGTTTAGTTATCAGATTAAATATATAAGCTGTAAATATTGTATGTTATTTCTGCGGCAGTGTATGTGTACTTTGCCTATACCCGGAAAAACTAATTGCTTATAAAGATATGTCACATACTTCATGGTGTTTTGACTGGACGGAAATCACTGTCTTTTACCATAACCTTAATGAATAGTTCAAGCTCATAGTCTGTTATTAAGCGTCATATTTCTACCCATGTAACCTCACTCTCTAGTATGAAGTTATATTTTCCAACTAGCGCTATAATCTCATCACGTTGGGTTTATATTATAAGCTTGAACCTGGTAACTTACCGGAAACGCAAATTGAGTGAGCACCACATTCCTCCAATTTGCCAAATTAGCGGCGGGATAAAGGACCATTTTAATCACGCTACAATCCACCTGATACCTGATTGAATGTTTAGATACGATGCAAGAAAGTATTCCGGCGCATTATACATCAACAAATCGTTCACTCGTCTGATGTAACGTATGAGTACCACCAATGAAACCCCTCCGTTTGACCTAAGGTTTGCGACTTCGAACGTTTCAATCATAGCTGGTTTTAACTTTAAGTATCAACAACACACAAGACGTTGTAGTTTAGAAGCACCTTGACTTATGCATGGACATTGAATGAAAAGCGCGTGTCAGTTTATCAGCTCTCCATTATATGTGTGATTGGGCAGATTGTCGTAATTGCCTAATTGTTGTATAACCTATATAACGATCAAAGCGTGCATCCAAACTCGTTTGTGTAACTCGCCTCAGAAGTTCATCCGTAGTTGTGGTACAAAATAGATAACTGCTTACTTTAAAACGTTGGGACCTAAAATTCCGCTTCTACAAATATGAAGTTAGCATAAATTATGGAAAACTAATTTTAACTTTGCAAGGTATATGTATTGTAACCAATATGTCGCTTGCTTGTTTAGTTATCAGATTAAATATATAAGCTGTAAATATTGTATGTTATTTCTGCGGCAGTGTATGTGTACTTTGCCTATACCCGGAAAAACTAATTGCTTATAAAGATATGTCACATACTTCATGGTGTTTTGACTGGACGGAAATCACTGTCTTTTACCATAACCTTAATGAATAGTTCAAGCTCATAGTCTGTTATTAAGCGTCATATTTCTACCCATGTAACCTCACTCTCTAGTATGAAGTTATATTTTCCAACTAGCGCTATAATCTCATCACGTTGGGTTTATATTATAAGCTTGAACCTGGTAACTTACCGGAAACGCAAATTGAGTGAGCACCACATTCCTCCAATTTGCCAAATTAGCGGCGGGATATAAAGGACCATTTTAATCACGCTACAATCCACCTGATACCTGATTGAATGTTTAGATACGATGCAAGAAAGTATTCCGGCGCATTATACATCAACAAATCGTTCACTCGTCTGATGTAACGTATGAGTACCACCAATGAAACCCCTCCGTTTGACCTAAGGTTTGCGACTTCGAACGTTTCAATCATAGCTGGTTTTAACTTTAAGTATCAACAACACACAAGACGTTGTAGTTTAGAAGCACCTTGACTTATGCATGGACATTGAATGAAAAGCGCGTGTCAGTTTATCAGCTCTCCATTATATGTGTGATTGGGCAGATTGTCGTAATTGCCTAATTGTTGTATAACCTATCAATGGTTGTACGCAGCACTTCGGATGATTAACAAGGAACCGCGAATACATCTGGATAGATTGGGTGTATTCAATTTTATTAGCTTGAAAATCACCGGGAAATGCGAATTAAGTGACCACCACATACCTGCAACTTTCCAAATTAGCGGTGGGATTAAGGATCATTTAAACCACGCTAGAATCTAACTAATGTCTATTAAATGCGAAGATACGATGTAAGCAAGCCTTCGAGGTGGTTGGGGATTGTTATAAACATACCCTGTAAATATGTTGATGCCCTATGCATTCACTGAAACTATTAGCTCCTCGTCTATCCCAACCAGATTATTCCTCTCGATAGCATTCAGCCGAACACCACCCGCACATTGCTTCTATGTTAAAGCTAAAAAGGGTATTATATGCATGTATGTATAGTACAAATAAACATTCTCGTAGAATTAGCGTTGTTTTACACTAGCAGCCAAAAAGCTAAGTCGCAGTTTGTTAAAAACTGCCTTGGCGTTATCCTTCCATAACAATATAAACAAGACTCGTGAGATGAATATTCATAAAATGAACAGAGCTCGTGCTGTTTAAACTCTGTTATTTGACGGAGGGAGATAATCTTTTTAGTTGTGTTTAGGATCGCCGTCGCTTCTCTACCAATAATACTTATTCCATAGTGCCAATCATAATGCTTGCAAAATAAAGGCACGGTCAACGTTGATTTCCTATTCAGCGCGTCCAATTTGTGCCTTTTTACAAATGCTCGTGAAGTGTACATTGTGACAGTACTACTTTCCGTCAAAGATCGTCAGTTATGTGGGTTTCTTTTTTTACACATGCATGTAGAATCTCGTTCCGTACAGCAACGTTAGAAATGCCGACCATCGTGGTTCAAACATATCATTCAAGTGTCTTTAGTTAAGTTTAAAAATTGATGCGTCTGTAATTTTTATCTAACATAAGGTCGCTACGCGTTGTTAATATTCAGCGATGTCAATTATTGGGTGTATTTAATGAAACTGCGTCAGTTTACAACCGTAAGTAATGGGCTGTAGAGGAACCTTTTTTGAGGCAATAATTGGATATATTATGTTTTTTTCCCTGCCATTTATATCGTTTAATGCTACGCAGGTTCGACCTCGCCAACCATCAGTAGCTAAATTGAGCGCCACCAAAATGATCGGACTCCGTCGGCGCAAGTTGCATATATGTTGATGGCCGCTAATAGGGGTCAACGGTTCTTGAACTTTACACAAGACTCGCATAGTGTCAAAGTTAATTCAATTTGTAGCACATTTATAGGTCAAATTAGCCGTCTCCACTGCACCACAGGAACCATCATGTACAATGTTCTTTTGGGTTTAATAACGCATAACTAATTATCACACATAATCTTAATATGGTGAGTTGACAACGAACAGTATCAATATGTCTGAGTTCATGCGTAATGTCCGTGCAGCTGCGACATTGATCAGTGGAAGAGTATGACATGTAATCTAGTATATTGCATTTTATTCTGTTCCTTACGTCTCTTCAGTCGCTTTTCGCTCTGCACAACAGGTGTATCGCCTCTCAATATCTATTTTATGCGTAGCGGGCAAGCCCTTGAACTATGTGCATACGTTTGCATCTAAACTCCCAGTTATTTCTTGTAAAATAGTTTGCATTGTGTGGTCATTTGGAACTAGCAATGTCTTGGGAGATGACGAGATATGTTTGAGTCTATTTTAAGATCTAGCAAGCGCTATAAAATGGCGAATAACACTCATGTGATGTTGCGAGTCACATTTCGGCGCCTGATTTACATGAATTGTGAGCATCGTGTTTTCGTATATTTGCAAGCTTACGAACCAACTCAGTTAGCTGCATTTTAGTATGACGCCTTTCAAATTGATCAGATTATGTCAAGCTTCTACCTGTAAGTACTATTAGTTTTCAGCCTCCTACAAAAAACCTTGCGATAGTTATGAGTGGCTTAAGTCACAAGATTGCAGAGTTTAAGTCATTAAATCGCTTCAATAATGAAGTAGAAAATAGTCCCAGATAGTCACAGTGTGCAACAGCATAGCTCTGAGAAGAAGGCGTCATATACAACGTCATTATCAATTTTGAAACATTGCTGACAACATTGCAAGCACGACCGACCGACAATCATACTATAAAAACTTACCAGTGGCTTGATGAAAAATTATCTTATGTTGCATACTTAATCATTCGCTCACGTTCCGTTTCGCATTTGGGGGGTAACTTATATGCTATATAGCCGTGATAATGCAACTAGTTCGAGCTATGTATGACTGCAGGTGTTAACTAGTTTTCACCTCCAGGGGCCTGCATCAGTTGCAGTATCAAATTTTCTCTGTTGACAGCGCAAACTAAACCCAAGCTGCTTTAACAAACTTAACAAGAGGAACGAACGGCGGTTAAAAGCGTCTGCTGATTTGAGAAATATATAAAGACATTGCAATGGTCAATTGTGAAGGCGAAGTTGCTTTTTAACACATTATTTCGCCTTTAAAGGATGAACGGCAATATTCACGCCATTCGATGAGGCTGCCAGACCCGACCTGCATTAGTTATAAAGGGTGAACCCCTTAAGCATTAATACTATAACGCAGTGAATGCATACGACCCTGTTAATACCTCACCGTGAATGGAGGAAACCTCTGCATCCCAGACAAGAGCTACGAGTGTACAAGCTGTTGTATTTTTCTTGTCCTCTATACATTGACGTTGCCTGAGATGACATTTGAATCCAAAATAAACCGGATAATTATTTTCTTTCGCCCTGAGATAATTAGTTGCAATACTAACCAAAGATTACCATTACCGCTGACATGACCCTATCCATGTAACATTCTATGTACAAAAATTCCTTGTTGTCAACACCTGCGCTCCTCAAGAGATGAGGAAATCGGATTTTATGTTCAACCATCTTTGCAGTTGCACCTTTTAATGAATTCATAATCAAGTACATTATTGACCATTTTCATCGCATAATTTATATAATCAACTAACATATTTCTCGAGGACATGTGGAAACACTTTCAAGCGCAGCCTGTGAGATATGCAGTGAATACGAAAGCCGTGTCCGGCATCCAGCAGTGGGAGCTTTTCTTCCTGCAATATTGCTATCAGAGAGGGTAAATTAAGCAACCACTGAAATTGATACTACATGTTATTTCCATTCGCACGATGAGCCAGTGGAAGCTTATCAAATACCACAACAGTGCTATGGATATTCCGCCAACTACTTTTTAATATGGAATTGTGCAAAATGCTAAGTCGAAAACGAGAAAAATAAAGTGTGCTAGATACAATAATTATTATTGACAAACTGACGTTGATTGTTAGTGGCCATCAGTAGATCTGACTAGCTAGCCGTAATGCGTATCGCAATTTGGTTGGCTACGTTCCAATTAATTTGATTAAATGTGGGCTTGATTTTTTTACCAACCTTAAATGCATTTTGTCATCGAGTGAGTAAACACCTAAACAATCATGCAGTGTTTTCGTGCAAATTAAACATACATCAGTAAACCTCAATACACGCGTTGGACGGATGATATGTCAACATGCCTCTCTATGTGAGCATCTAGCTCATTAGTAAACAAGCCCATCTCTCTCGGCCGGCTCACGTGGCATGCATGAATAGTGATGGACTAGATCGTAGAAAGGATCGTGCTCGTATGACTACAGTATATAATTTTCTATTTGATCTTTATAGTCAATTTCATTAATTAAAATACAGACCCTGGCGTGTTGCATAAGCAATCACACACACACACGCAAAATTATGTGACGAGTTTAGTCACGAAGGCAATTGACAAAAATACAGTAATTGTTCTAAACTCGGTAGTTCTCGAAACGGCGACATTATCGTCACCAACAAAATCTACTTTATAACGGTCCCAGTGTGACCATCGCAAAGAGTCAGCTAATTAATTATCGGGAATAGTACAAAAATGATTAACATTTTTCCAGGGAAGCTTATAAATTGTTTGATGGGCACGTTACTTTTCGCTATACCTCGAGAGATCCACAGTAATCATAGGTTCATATAATGCTCCAATCATCCAAATAACCAACATAATGCACGTAAAAGGCAACATTGGTAACTACATAGGAGACAAAGACAACGGTCATACAATTTAAACCAGACCGAACAAGCATCCTTAAAGGCTCAATCCAATGGTTAAAAGTGCAAGTCTTGCAAAAATATCCAGCAATAATCCATCTTGTGCATAGCAAAACCTATATCATTCATAACCAACTGACATGATTCGCACGGTTAAAATTACTATTTTGTCAGTATATTGAATAAAGGCTATATGTGATCATATAATATTTATCACAATTTAATGCCCTAACAGTTATGTCAGTTCCGGCCGATATCGGCATCACCTGACTTATATGTAAAATATGCATTATGGCAAAAAATGCGTAATTACTGGCTAAACATGGTTACATTATGACACTATCCATGCAATGAATGACTGAAGATTCTTGCAACATTTACGCCGAACAATCTTTATAAAAATTCTAGTTCTTCATATGTCTGTCATCTGGCCGGCGTGTACCCAACGATTCAGACGCTAATTGATCTCTTATCTGATGTCTATATTTATATATATAAACAACGCTTTGCTGTGTTGGTGCCGTGATATGTATG
>CM067356.1:74956354-74961354 GCA_034190875.2 Urechis unicinctus
TCCGTCATTTCGTCTCATCGGGACATTTGTACCACAGTATGTGAGATTCTGTTTAAACAGATTACCATTCGGGATCAACTGGTATCCCCAAATATCTCATGTATGTCATATGGAAGGCATACGAGTACATAGACCAAGCCAAGAAATCAATGACCTGAGAATGCGCGTTTTTGAAGAGACAAGTGACATTCCTGTCACAGGTGGTAACCCCTCGAGGCATAGGAGCCGACCCAGAGAAAACCCTGCCCATCCAGAAATTTCCAACGCCACAGAACGTCACACAGCTCTAGCGGTTCAATGGAATGGTAAAACAGCCAAATTCCTGCCCAACCTCGCAAAGCTAAATGAGCCTCTCTGCCAGGTAGGAGTAGCATTGGGTCTGGGATACACCTCACGAGAGGGCATTCAAGCAAATCAAGTTAAAACTCAAATCTACGAAATTATTCACGCATTATGACCAGAACTACAGATGCTAGTCTGAAGGGGATCGGAAATCAATCTCTTACGCTTCAAGGTCTCTAGGTGACAAGTAGAATAGGTATGCAGTGATTGAGAAGGAAGCACTCAGGTTCACATGGGCCTGCGAGAAATTCGCCTTATACGTACTCGGGACAGCATTCACATTGGACACAGTCCACCGACCCTTGGTTCCACTTCTTTCATCAACAGACCTCCAAAACTAAACTTCCAGGGAGAATTCTAAGCTTACGGCTTTGCCTGATGCGGTACAGTCCGGAAATGACCTACATTCAAAAGGTACACCAAAAAACAGCCAATGCATTGTCTCGAGTCGGCCGAGAAAAGAAGATCTGATCCCAGTGGAAGATATTGAACAGTTCAAAGACGCTGTGATCCGCCAGAGCCAGAGCCTTTAAATTGAGTGCCTAACAATGGTGACCGCATAAGCAGTGTACCTTGGCATTGATCACGACCGACTGCAATGCTCATTTTGCACATTAAGCCTCTAGTTAAACCTATGGTTGACTTATTAAGGTATATGCATGTAACCTTTCTTTTTCAATGAAGTCACTCACACTACCACGTGCTCCATGTGTTAGGTAAGCAGAAAAAGCGCCCGTATGTTCTAATATACAGGAATGTCAACCATGCCATTCTACACTTTACATGCAAATATGTCACATTTGTTGTTCCATAGATTGCGTATCTTCGACCCCCACCCACAACTGCTGACTTTTTTTCTATCCAGTATATGCTTCTGATAAAGTCCTATATGGGCACATGTGTGTCTTGACTAAAGAATATTGTTGTGAGGAAAGTAGCCCCATAGGCTTGGTAGACTCGATTGGTCTGGGTTCTACACCTCCAAACTATACAAGGCTAGATACAGGAACAAAAGATCGCTCAAGCACTTTGGAAATATAATGCGCGTCTAACTCACTTGACCTCATATGTCTAGAACTCTAAAACCCTATGCCCGCTTTCTCGAATTGCACTGATAGGTGAACAAGGTTTGCGATCGTACCAGATGGTTATACTTTCGCCTAATAGGTTAAGACAGATTGCGTAAGACTTTTTTAAAGCTGTGGCTAATTTCGAATGGCTGAAGTATAAATGAAGTAGACGCGGTGGATTATGAGTGGGGTGGTATACTATGTGGGATTATGGTCGATATGGAGTGGTGGTCAATGTGGAGTTGTGTTCGATATGGTGGTCGATTTAGAAGTGTAGTCGATTTAAGAAGTGTGGTCGATACGGGGTGGTGGTCGATAGAAGGATGGTGGTCAATGTGGGGTGGTGGTCAATGTGGGATGGTGGTCGATTTTTGGTGGTGATCGATGTGTGGTGATGGTTGATGTGGAATGTTCGTCAATGTGGGGTGGTTGTCGATGTGGGAGGGTGGTCGGTGCGGGATGGTTGTCTATGTGGAGTGTTGGTCGTTGCGGTGTATTGGTCGAGTTGCGGTGGCTGATATGAAGTTTCGGTGGATGAATGGTGGTGTTTGATGAGTGCTGGTTGTTGATGGAAAGCGGTGGTCGATGTGGAGTAGTGGTCAATTTGGAAACGTGGTCGATGAGTGGTGGTGGTCGATGAGTGCTGGTGGTCGATGAGTGGTGGTGACCGATGAGTGGTGGTGGTCGATGAGTGGTGGTGGTCGTTTTGAGGCGGTGGTAAATGTGGAGTGATCGTCAATGTGGGATAGTGGTCGATGTGGGGTGGTGGTCGATGTCGGTTGGTGGTCGATGTGGAGTAGTTGACGATGTGGAGTGGTAGTCGATGACTGATGGTGCTTAATAAGAGTAGGCGGTCGATGAGTGGTGGTGGTTGATGAGTGGTAGTGGTCGATGTTGGATGGTGGTCGGTGCGGGATGGTGGTCGATGTCAGATATTATAGCCCAAGCCCGCATTCTCGGCTTTCATTGACGGGTGCACTCACTTGTGGATTTTTGTACCACAGATATCAAGTGATTTTTTTTCCACTGGAGAGGTGGCTCTTCGCCTTATGTGTTTAGACACGCACTAAAAGATCTGTGCCTGTACCAGGTGAGTGTGCAAAGTTGAAAGCCTATAGCGTGGTAATTTTTGAATGGAACAGTTTTGTTGAAAAGAAAACTAGCGTTTGGCAAATTTGTAAGCTGTGGTTAAGTTACATTTCGCCACTCAAATGTTCGGCAAATTTATATTGTTTGCTTCAAATGGGGCTTTAGATGATGAATAAAATATGATATCAGTATATCACTTAAAAAGAGCTTATAACAACTTAGCATCTGCAACTTATATCAATAGTTAATTTACCACCTCTGATCTGAGTGAGTTGTGGGGGTCGATGTTGTGTTGTGGTGGATATTGGGTGGTGGTCGATGAGGAGTTGTGGGTGATGAGGTGACCTATGAGGTGGATGTGGATGTTGGATGGTGGTCGATGTATAGTTAGAGTCAATGTCAGGTGGATGTCGATGTGGGGTGGGATTGTGGTCGATGGGGACATGCAGTTGATGTTGGGTGGTTGTCGATATGAGGTGGTGTTAGACGTGGGGTTACATTCGATGTGAGGTGGTGCTAGATGTGGGGTGGCGGTCGATATGGGAGTGGGGGTGGATGTGGGGTATTGGTCGATGTAGAGTTATGTAATATATATGATGTGCTTGTCGATAAGAGATGGAGGTTGATGTTAGGCAGTGGTCGATGAGGGTGTTGGTTGATAAGGTGGTCTATGTGGCGTAGCATGGACACTGAGTCGGTGGTCGTTGCATGGTGGCGATCGATGGGGTGGGTGGTCGATGTTGTGTCGTGGTCAGTGTGCAGTCGATGTGCGATGGCAGTCGATGTAGGTTAACTTTACATGCAGATGCATGGTTTTAGTCGATGTGGGCAGTTGGTTTATGACGGTTAGTGGTCAATGTGGAGTGGAGGTAGATGTGTGGTGGTTTATGTTGTGGGTTGCGGTTGATATTGTTGTAGATAGGGGATATGCAATAAGCCGAGCAATGGTAATATATTTACGTTGTTCCGCAAATATGGGAGAAGATTATCCGTTCATACTACGTCTTGCAAATATTCACACACCTAGATTGAGCGAAGAAATATATTCAAACCCAACCCCTCACCTCACCTTTTTAGTGTAGCTACCTGACAACGTGGTACATTATTATTGATCAATAGGCATGTATGACTATGCGTAATAGTTTTCGAGGTATGGAAAATCCGGGGATGGTAAACAAGAAAGCCATGAAGAAATCAATACTGGGTGAACCAGGGTGGAGTCAGCAGTGCACTTGAATTCAACTGTTAAGTACATAAACTACGGCGTTTGTAAACAATAAGTCCACATTGTTGACATGATGTGCTTTTCATATAAAACCTACTACATGCTTGAAATCTTTTGCGACAGACAAACAGAGATTTATCGACCCGCTCATTCCCATATAGTAAGCTGCAGATTCAAGAGCCTCATAGATTTTACCATTGCCACTTCAATGTTTAGCCACGATATAATGTTCACTCGAAAATATTGATGGTGATCAAATATCGCAATTAGAAAGGGTTCCACGTGAAAATATTTACAATTAGGTTTTGTTCGTGAATGGTCATACGAAAAGTAAGTGATGTTGCCAATGCGATTTTCTGCGATGAAGGAAGTTCAACGAGAAAGCTAGATAAGGAATCGAAAGATCACTCACACACGCACATACTATCGGAATATAATGAGACACAGCGTGTCTAGCTCGCTTCATATCACTTGTCTAGTACTGCAAGTAAGGTATTAAATGTCAAACTGCACGCATATAGCTGCGGGGTAACACCAATACACTGCATCGAACCATTTGTCGTCATTCATTGCATAAATAGCATCGCTACAACGTGTATCAGGACAGTGGCGCTTGATAAGAAAGGAAATAAAAAAAAGCTGGCTGTAGATCATATCAGCGGATCCAAACTACACACATTTACTGGTGGGTAATAGGAATTGGTGAAAGAAACGAAAGGCTCAACCTTACTGTGAATTCACAGACGATGGAGATCCTATTCCAGAACACAAGCGACGTGCCCGACAAGAGAAGGTCAAAATGCTCGATCTCATACCGCCCAGCTATTGCCAGAATGACGAGTGCTAAACTTTATTGATCACATAATGCATAGCAAACTTTTGCACACTTCCTTGATCCCAGTGATATTAACCAGGAAGTAGATCAAAACACTTTTATAAACCGTTAATGGCTTTTGTTGAGGAAAGCTTTCTATTAGTGTATTGTGGGATATCGCACCAAGGTGCGCTGTAATGAACGATTTATTGTCAAGATTTGAGTCCTGGTCCAAGTAACCCGTCCTTAACCAAACGTACCATGGCTTATTAGAGGTCAAACGCATATGTCCATGGCTATTCATGCCGTGTCAGAGAATGTAAGAAAAGACGGGAATATTCGTATTTTGCAATGTATATTACGTCCTGTAGTTTATTACCACAAAAACCCCAAGAATATGAATTCTGCCTAGCGTTTATCAATAGTCACGCGACGTAGGAGCATTATTAAGTAAAAAACC
>CM067356.1:74963854-74974652 GCA_034190875.2 Urechis unicinctus
TAATCATACCAGGGCATTCAACAGCGACAAGAAAAATGCCTATTGTTGAAGCGATTCTCAGGCTCATCAGTATGCCTCTCTTTATCCTGTTCAAACACCTTAAAAATCAATATGATTGCTTTCTGAGTATATATTTTCTTGTCAGCATAGATTCGCATGGTTAAGTTGTATTAAAGCGGTTGGCACGTAAAAAGTTTAAATCAAAATATGCATAGCCTTACACAAATACACACATACATATATACGTACATGCATGCAAACAAATAGGCATACATATATACATATGGAACAAACCCACAAATGGCAGCGATCAACATAACTAAATGTTTGCAGGACTCGGTCATCTTAACTACCCATATATCTGCATTGAGGAACAACACACCTGCAATCGCTTAGATTGCTGCGCCAACTAATCATACGATAATGATATATTCGTGACACCGTGTGAAGCTCGACTCTATTAGCCCATGCCCGCATTCTCGGCTTGCACAAGATAGGTGAACAAGATTGGCGCTCGAACGAGAGGTTGATATCAAGTGATTGTTCAACATACGCCATAATAGATTGGTGCCTGGGCCAGGCGAGTATGCAAAGGTGATAGCCTAAAGCGTGGAATTTTGTTCGTATGGCGGTTGACGTGTGGTGGTGGTGTTAGAAGTGAGGCGGGGTTCGGTATGTGGTGGAGGTTGATGTTGGCTATTGGTCGATATGGAGTTATGATAGAAGTGAGGCGGGGTTCGGTATGTGGTGGAGATTGATGTTGGCTATTGGTCGATGTGGAGTTATGATAGAAGTGAGGCGGTGTTCGGTATGGAGTGGAGGTTGATGTTAAGCAGTGGCCGATGAGGATGGTGGTTGAAGAGGGTGGTCTATATAGAGTAGCAGGGAATGTTGGATTGCTGTTAATGTAGCTCGGTGATGAGGGTGGTAGTTGGATAATGGTGGGCTTTGTTGTGTAACAGGAAATGTGGGGTGGCAGTCAATGAAGGGTGGGGATCAATGGGAGTGGGTGGTACATGTTGGGTCGTCGATGTGTGGGTGATGTTGAATAGTGTTCAATGTAGGGAAGCAGTTGGTGTAGATGTGTGTGTGGGAGGGGGGGTTGTAGTGATCAATGTGGGGGTAGTTAAGGTAGATGTATGGTGGCGTGTGCTGTGGGGTTGCGGTCGATATTATTTTGTGGTAAATGATGTGTAATAGGCCGCGCAATAATATATTTAAGTAGTTCTGCAAGTATGTGAGAATACATCGATACATTTTGTTATATATAGGGTGGCAGATCATGTAAGTAATGTATGGATCTCTCGAGTTAATCACACAAGTACGCAGATTTCTTATGCTCTGTCAGCCTATCTTCTCTATGTACCAGATGATGTATGCTGAAGTAGGACTTGGAACGTTTGACTTAACAAGAATGCAAAACTCAGGAAAAAGTGAGTCAAAAGAATAAAGGGATCAAGAAAGACAGGTAAAATGATCCGGTTCAATAGGCTATCTACGCATCGGAATGCAGATACAATGTCCGCATGGGAGCGCCCTATCTCGTTATATGCGACGCTTGGCTCGACTTACCTTTTCATGCGCTGTGATGGGTGTCCTTTGCTAAATATATTGAGATCATTGCTAGGTGTGTGGTGCGTCGTGGCGGTCGTTTCATGCGCTGAATGCAATTTCTATCACAAATGTCTCACCCACAAACACACTTCAGCCATGTGAATACCCAAATAACAGGTAAATATGTTGATACATTCTACTATAAAAATCATGACATCAGGTTATTTGGCTATCTAACCTAACCCAACCCCTCAACTCATTCTTTTGGTGTAGCTACATGACAACGTGGTACCATGTTATTGACCAATTTACGAGATATGTATGGCTGACTATATGGTTTTTCGAGGTATGGCAAACTCGTCGATGGTAAACAAGAAAGCAGTGAAGGAATCAATACTGGGGAGCTCGAGGTGGTGGCAGCAGTGCACTTGAATTCAAGCGTTAAGTATATAAACAATGGGGTTTGTAAACAATAAGCCCCTCATTGTTGACATGATGTGGTTAACATATAAAACCTAACATTAGCTTGAAATCCGCTATATATTCACAGCGCTCCAAACCGGAAGTGACATCCATCGAATTCTATGATATGTTTGAAGTGGTCCATGATGATAATTGACTAAATTTTTGTGACTATCGAATCAACGGTTTTGATTTAAAAAGCGATTTTATGACAATTTTCACTGTCAATTTATATGCCAGTTATACATTTCTGTAATAGGCTGATAAATTACGAATTTACAGTCACACGATAATGACATATGCTTGGCACCGTAACAATTTCTACTCTCTTAGCCCATACCCGCTTTCTCGGCTTGCACAGACAGGTGAACAAGTTTTGCGGTGTCGAATGAGAAGGCGATACATATCATGTGATTTGTTGTGCGCTGGAGAGGAAGGTTTTCACCTAATGTGTTTGAATAGACAATATGGCCTAACTGATTTTAGACAGCACACCCTCAAAGTTCAGCACCTGGGTTACGCGAGCATGCAAAGGTAAACGAAAGCCTCCAGCTTGTGATTTTTTCTAACGTATGTATGCAAGTATGTATGTACATATGATAGCAAAGGTAGTTCAACAGATATCAGGGTGTTTAAGATAGCTATATCAAACCATATACCCCCATCTCACAAACCCCACCCAATATTTATATGTCTTATTGATAGTTGTTTTGTGTACACCAGGCAGCAACATAAGACATTTCTGTTGCTTTTTGCGGAGTGTGGCGTGATTTATCCGAATACACCCACATATACACGCTCCCAGTTGGTTTTACGGCCTACATGCAAATTCTACAATGGATATTAACAGCTCCATTGGTGATCTCATGCATGTGCATATTGTGTAACTGGTTTGATACATGGGTTCCGTGTCCGTACGACTATCCAAGGGCACTAGTTTGCAAATACCGCTGTTCTTGCGTATTTCAAATCTCCAACTGTGAACACCATCTGACGGCAGCTGAGTGTCAGTTGGCACCATAAGTAGCTCCTCATTTACTGTACTACGGAGTGGCCTATTTAACAAACAGTACAGCATAGGCTCATGTATGTATGTATGTATGTATGTATGTATGTATGTATGTATGTATGTATGTATGTATGTATGTATGTATGTATGTATGTATGTATGTATGTATGTATGTATGTATGTATGTATGTATGTATGTATGTATGTATGTATGTATGTATGTATGTATGTATGTATGTATGTATGTATGTATGTATGTATGTATGTATGTATGTATGTATGTATGTATGTATGTATGTATGTATGTATGTATGTATGTATACATGCATGTATGTATGTATGTATGTATGTATGTATGTATGTATGTATGTATGTATGTATGTATGTATGTATGTATGTATGTATGTATGTATGTATGTATGTATGTATGTATGTATGTATGTATGTATGTATGAGTGTATGTGGGCGTATGTGTGTGTGTGATGTGGAAGCATGGTAGGTTTATTAACGATGCGCGATGTTGACTGTCTTAAGCTCCTATGACGATGCAGAATATATAAATGCACTTTACGTAAAAAATCTGACCAGAGGCTTCCAATATTTTGTGTACTAAAACCAGTTGAGAAGCTTATCCCCGAAGCACTCCCCCTTCTTCCCCTCTCCCATTATCAAATCACCTAGGTAATCAACGGACATTTATTAAGATGCTGTAATTCGTCTATGAATGCATACTTTATCTTGTTCTGAATTTTAGATTTAACTCAGCGTCGTTAATGTTGGTTGTTAAGCCATGGTGCACCAGTGAGCTGCTATTAGAATATATAGTAGCTTAAATTTTTGCGCAGTCCTGCAAACCTTGTAAAAGTTAGGAAGAGCCCAGGTAGTTCAGAGTTACTGGTTGCATTTATTTACCAAACCAACTGGTAGAAAGGTCAACTAGGTAGATAACATATATTTGATATGCATGTTCCAGAGCATCTAATTGATAACTTGGCAGGGGAAGAGGTGGCAGCAGCGAACTCGACTTGGTTAGAAAGAAATAGATAATCCATAGACCACAAACCACAAACATTTTACGTGCCAAACGCTTCAATACTTAATTTTACGAATCCGCGATGACAAGAAAATTTCAACACAGAAAACGATCATATTGATTTTGAAAGTGTTTGAATAGCACGAAGAGAGACATACAGATAAGCCTAGGAATCGCTTCAACAGCAGGTATTTTTGTCGCTGCTGAATGCCTGGCTTTGACTATTCAAATTATCTTAGTACTTTATGCTAAACCACTTCGCGTCACTGTTGACATGACAAGCATAACATATAAAACACAAGTATAGAGAGTGGCGGTTCTGCCGCACCCCCCTAATCTATACTACTCACTTTGACAGCTTATACAAAATTTTTGCTCACCCTAAGTTGACAGAAAAGGCGCCTCGGACCCGACCCCCCAAACGGGGCCGAGATGGTTCTGCTAGTTTATAGGTAAAGTAGTTTGCCCACAGGTCAAGTTGTCTACACCGTTCGCGGCTATCCACCTCTTTGAATCGAAGGGAGAGAGTGACACCTTGTTGACGTGGAGCCCATATATCTTATGACCATCACTACGTAGCATGTTCATTCCGTGACGGAACTGCTTCTTTGTGAATAGAGACTCCATGTACTGTGCGTGGCATTGGTGTTTCTTAACCACAACCTTCTTCACCCCCTCAGCCCTTTTAATCTCACCCTCGTCAGACATCAGGATCGAGTACATCTTTGGGCGCAGACCAACATACTCCTTGACGGGCCCACCGGCCCACTCATCTTTCATCTTTCATAGCACATATTTGTTTACGTTAATGAACAAGGGATGAGAAGGATCATAATTGCTGGTATCATAGAGGTTACTATCTTCAGTCATGTCTGCATACATGCCATACTTAATGTTGAGCATAGGCGGGACTGGCCGGCCACAAGCGTATTTTTTCCTCTTCTGCCGTGCGCACAATCTCGACGTTGACTCGCCTTCTGAGATTCTCCATGGTTTTACGAAACACAGAGTTGTCCATCAGCTTGTACAGGTCCTTCTCAAACCTTACGCAGTTCTGTGTTCATGCACATGTAAGGCTCCATCCAGGGGCTCTGATTGAATACAAGCGCATGGTGTATCTTGGTAAGCCTCATTCCCAGAGATAGGTAAATCTTGGGATTCCTATAATGGACCACCTACTTCCCTTCAATGCGCAGGTTGGGTACCAGCTTCTCAACCTCGCTTCCGGTGCTCCCTAATGCACATAGGAGATCCTTCTGGTATGACAACCATTCATTCTGCACAGACATTCGCTCTGGCGCTAGTGGATAATCATTGTGATCAGCATGTAACTCTGCAGGGTATTCCAGATCCACTTCGAGTACATATCCGGTTTCGGCATTGTCGGGATGGTCCTGTATTTGTAGATCGGCCGGCCGATCCACCCACTCAATACACGCAGTAGGTAGAGGTTGACTCCTCGCCCACCCATACAGGTTGATAGCGTCAAGGTACTGGATTTAACTAGCTGGCTTATCCTGCTCAAAGACCTCTACGTACGGGTTATTAGCGATGTGATACCATGCTTATGCCACCGCGCAGGCGCTTCTCAGTGAATAGGTGTTTGTCATAGTCGGCGAGTAGCTCATAAAAAAAAGTAAAAGCCCGCTGGTGTGAAAACTGCTCTCCAGTTTCGGCAGAGCCATAGGGGAATTCCCTTGTAACCCTACCTCTGCTGAAGATTGGGTTGCCTAGCCCACGTGCCTCATTACTATCCCTTCCACAATAGGGGTAATGGTTGCTACAACTAGGAATAAGTACTGGAGGAAGTACTGGTAGGCATATATTGTATAGAGGGCGTGGGATGCCTCTGCACAATATACATGTATGGTGGTAATCAACAACTCAAGCCCCACAATGTCATTCCGAGAGACAATATTATATGACAGCTTTAAGCTATATCAGTAAGAGCGATGTGCGTGCAACAAATATATGGGTGTGCACCAAAAATGCTGACGACATGAGGGGATGTAGAAAGTGTCATAGCTGTTGACAGTAATGCTCCGCCTCACTTTACCTGCATGATATTTTTACGCACTGTTTATATCAAGCCTTTCGGCATGTTGAATAAGGTTGTATAAAAGAGTTGAAGTTAGATTTAGATTATCTGAGAGATGTTGTCAGTGATTTTGAGACTTAAAACGATGACCTTGTGAAACGAGTGGATCAGTCAATTATTTTGAGAATTGGAAACAAAAGTTGCCATGTACCCTACCATTGGATCCAAACTTAGCACCTTTCCTGGTGGAGGGTGCGCAATGGTGGAAAAACGAAAGACAATCATATGATAATGGAGACGATGGGGATCCCATAACTGACAATAAGTGACGTAACCGACAGCAGAACGTCAACATACTCGAGCTCTTGCTGACACAGATCAACAACTCGGCCCAGTCATTGCCAGAACAACACTTCAAAACTCACCTTCAAAAGACCCCATATGGCAAAGCATACGTTTGCATTATGGCTGCCAAAGATATATGGTATTCAAACCATGTTTTTAACTCTTTAGATCCATGCAAAGTCAGCACTCAAATGAGTAAGAGGATGTGCCTGGTTATGGTATGATAAAGTAATAAATATAGACACGAAATTGGCACCTACAACCAATACTAAACAATCCGTGTTTGTCAATCGAATGTTTTTGTAGCGATCGGACTATAATCCATGAAGATATTTGGGACTCAACATTTTCAGTTCTGTGCATTGAAAATACAATATACATACATATATACATACAAACATACATACACAATATACATAGATACATACATATTTACATGCATACATACATACATACAAACATACATACACAATATACATAGATACATACATATTTACATGCTGGCGACAGCTATTCGGCAAGTTAAATAAAACATAGCCACAAATAGCCACAAGCGGCACGCCCTTAAAGGTCGGTGCCTGGGCTAGGCGAGTATGCAAGGGTGAAAGCCTACAGCATGTAAATTTTTAGAATGGAACAATTTTATTGAATGGGAAACTTCGTCTTGATGACAGGCTAGCGTTTGCAATATGTTCAAGAGGTGGCAGAGGTAGACATGAAGAAGTCGCTGTGGATTAGGAGTGGCGGTCGATGAGGAGTGTTGGTCGATGTTAGGTGGTGGTCGATGTGGGCAAATGTAGAAGTTGGTTGACGGACGATGTGGGGCAGTTTTGGTGATGGAAGATGTTGGGATGGCCGTTTATGTGGATTTATGGTCGATGTGGGTGCTGGTCGATGCGTGGAGGTGGTCGATGTTGAGTGGTGGTCGCTGTGGGGTGGCAATCATTGTTGCAATGTGGTCGATGTGGGATGGTGGTCAATCGGTACAGTAGCTGATTTGGGGTGGATGTCAATATAGGGTGGATGTCGAGGTGGGGTGGGATTGTGGTCGATGGGGCAAGCAGTTGATGTTAGATGGTGGTCGAGGTAAGGTGGTGTTAGATTTTGGGTGGTGGTGGATGTCAGATGGGGCTGGGTGTCGGGTGGCGTTCGACGTGAGGTGATGGGTTAGGATGGTCTATGTGGGGTAGCAGGGAATGTGAGGTAGCTGTCAATGTAGGATGGTGATCGATGTGGGTGCGTGGTTGATTTGGGATGTCGGTTGGTGGTAGCCAGTGGTCAATGAGGGCGGTGGTTGATAAGGGTTGTCTATTTAAGGTAGCAGGGAATGTGGGATGGCGGTCAATGTAGGGTGGTGGTTGATGTGGGTGGGTGGTCGATTTGGGATGCCAGTTGATGTTGGGTATTGGTTGATGTGGAGTTAAACATGAGTTTGCGGTCGATATGAGATGGAGGTTGCTGTTAGGCAGTGGTCGATGAGGGCGGTGGTTTATAAGGGTGGTCTTTGTTGGGTAGCAGGGAATTTGGGGACGGTGGTCATTACAGGATGGTGATAGATGTGGGCGGGTGGTTGATTTTGGGTAGTCGTCGGTTTGTGGTCGATGTAGGGTGGCGGTCGATGTAGAGCAGCAGTTTGTGTAGATGTTGAGATTTGGTCAATGGGGGCAGTTGGTCGATGAGGGGTAGTGGTCAACGTGGAGTGGGGTGGTTTATGTTGTGGGTTGCGGTCGATATTGTATCGTGGCAGATGATGGGCATGTAATAATCGGCAATAGTAATATATTGAAGTAGTTCCGCAAATATGTAACCCAAGTTCATCATTCAGTTATGTACAGGCCAACTGTTCATGCAAGTTATGTATGGATCTCACGAGTTAATCACGCCAGTAAGCAGATTACTAAGACCAGCCAATCAAAACGACCAATTGCAAATGTTCACATACCTGGAATGAGTGAAGAAATGTTCACTTTTCTCCTGCTTTGTCAGCCTATCTTCTGTATGTATCAGGTGATGTTGCAGAAGAATGGACTGGGAACGTTTTTCTTAACTAAAATTCCAACTGATTAGAAAGTATGTCCAAAGAGTAAGGGCTCAAGAAAGACAGGTAAAATTACCCGGTTCAATTTGGTTACCTTCGCATCAGAACGCAGATACCACGTCCGTTCAGGAACGCCCTAACTCGTTAAATGCGACGCTTGGCTCAACTCATGCGCTGTAATGGGTGTCCTTTGCAAAATATATTGAGGTGTGGTGCATCATGGCAGTCGTTAGGTTCGCTGAAGTGTAACATTTAAGGTCCCACCCATTCATAATTTCAACTCCTCCTATCAAGTGAGCACAATGCAGTTGTGAAGCCATTTAAAGGAGAAAATTACGTAGTCTGTAGCATTCAATGGAGTGTATATTGCAGTATGTAGCCTGTCAATGGAATGGGTGGTGCCGTCTGCAGCCATTCAATTTAGTTTACGGTGCAGTGTGAACTCATTCCATGGAGTGTATGGTGTGAATTATACATAGATCCTGTTAATATGTTGAGGGTAAGATTGCGAGACAAAAAAGGGCAAGAAAGCATTTATTGAGAAACTGATCAACGTTAAGTGCAAGAGGCCCGTTGTGATGTTGGGTAAACTCACCTTAATCATCATTGTAATACCATTATCACTGTCATCATTATTATCATGATCAATATACCTACACCATCATGACCAGTTTAATCACTATCACCATCGTCGCCATATTTATTGTCATCATTATCAACTTCATTATTGTCATCGCCATGATGATGATCATGATCATAATCATTATCATGATGATCATCGCCTTCTTAGTCTCCAATTTTCATCGACAGCATTGTCATCATTATCGTCATTATCATAATGATTCATAAGAGAATCTGGAATTTTCTCTTGCTTACTCGAGAGCAATGTGGGTTTCATTTGGCAACTCATTAATTACCTACGGTTGTCATGCTCACTTTGCACATACAGCATGCAGCTAAGCGTACAGCTGACTGTATGTGGAATATATAGAACATAATTTGGGTGTTGTGGTCCCTTAGACTTCCACAGCTATGTGAGCTATGCAGAGAAGCGCTAGTATGTCCTGTTATACAGTAATGACAACCATTGCATTACATACTGAGCTACATGCAAATACGTCACATTTGTTGTTCCATCGCTTTTGTCCAACAACCCCCCCCCCTTACACCCTACCCACGGTAGCCGTTTTATATATAATAAACCGCCCCTGATGAAGTCAGTAATGAAACCTGCAATGTGTACTTGTTTGTTGTGACGGAAGGTCGTCCTTGTGAAGGAAGTAGCCCCTCCCTAACGTGGTAGAAACAATTGGTCTGAATTCTGCACAACTGTGTCTCTATGTCCCTCAAAGGCGATGTGGTGGAGCAATGGAGGGCATTTGAAAATGCTTGGAGTGACAATCTGATCACCACAGACCTGAACCACAAACTCACAGGAGAGGATGGGGAGGCCAGTCCGGCGGGTATGGCAATAGTGGCAGCAACACTGTGCGCTGGCATGGGGGCTGACTGTAAATGGGTTCTGAACAATCTTCCATACCCAAAGAAATCCACACCGAACTATCCATGACCGCAGATTACACTTCATACCGCAGAGTAACGTCCTTTACGAAAGGTTCAACTTCAACAGCGCCAAAAACCATCAGAATCGATTGATGAGTTCGTGATTATTCTCCGGCAGTTGGCTGACTGTATGAATCTGGGGAATCAAAGGATTCCTTAATCCGGAACGGTGTTGTAGAAAACCTATGTGCAGCAGAGATGTGTCGAACGCATTAAGAAGTGATATATGGGATAGTGATAGTGCTTCAGAGGACTATGTTGGGCGCCGAAAGCAGGGTAGAAACCAAAACTCCGGTTGTCCCAAGACTCAAGGCCAAAGACGATCCAAAGGTCAAGGTCATCAAAAACAAGAAGCAGCCCCAAACAGGTCAACTCAAAAGTCTCAAGCAGCTTGCAAGTGGTGCGGTCAAGACAATGACCATTCCAAAAATGATTGTCCAGCTCAAACAAGCAAATGCCTCTTATGCAAAATACTTGGACATTATGCAAAAGCCTGAAGGGCTAAAGCGACAGCAGAAATCGAAGAGGATTCGCCAGATGAGTACTATCTTGGAGAAGTGAATAGCATAAATAACAAGTCCTATGATTTCTGGTCTGCTGAGTTAATGGAAACTGTACGCTGTTCAAATTTCATAGTGGTTCTAAAATCACGGTGATCGGAGATAGGACACCCTGGTTGAAAGGACAGAGAATGCACATGGAGAAATGCACATCACATTTCAAAGGCCCCGAAAGGTGTTTCTCTCTCACACCTAA
>CM067357.1:0-7500 GCA_034190875.2 Urechis unicinctus
ATAACATTGAAGATGTCTGATACCGTACATTGTGGATAGACTTACGACAGGAATAAAGTAAAACTCCGTCCGAATTGCAAGTATACACTCGTTCCATGTCATTTACGAGCTGTCAAGTGAACCGGAAGCTGTAGCGGTTAGAGAGAGGCAGGAACCCAAATATTTCAATGAATCTGGGCATCGAATGAAATCGCGCAAGGGTGTATTTTATTTTGAGTATTAAAGCGGTTCCCTGACCTGCTGCTTTTGTGGTTCCCTCTTACAAACTTATCAGGGTAGAAGCTTTTGCAGCATAGTTGAATCTTTTTAAACCGTTTCATCCCAGGTGTCAAAAACCACTCGGCAACATTGGCAAAGAGTCGCCTGCCATAACGATTGCGAGTTGCACATATGACGTGGTTCTGTTCTTAAAGACAGGGTGTGATGGCTTGGCTTACATGTTTGTGTGAATAACGCTATCGGGCGCAGTGATTTTGATATGATTATGTTTACCCCTTGAAGAAGGCTTGGAACAAACGACTCGCAGCATTACGATCCCCAGTGATGTTCATTGCAGCAGCTTCAGTAAGTGGTACGAGCGATCTGCGATTATAATAACAATAGTGCATCTGTCAATCTTTCCGCGGCGTTGGTGTACACGGTACAAAGATGGAGAGAGAAATAAGTTGTAGCCGATGTCTGAGCACTAAAGTCAGCTTTATAGGGTGTAGTAATTGCCACTAATCATGCTTCCACTAATGTGTTTTTGAAAAAAAAAAATCCCATTAGCTAACTAACTTAAACCTATCGTCCTTCACCTATCTCTTAGCGGAACTATTCGTGGTATCGGTACATTAAGCGGGATATACACTTCCGTAGCTTGGCGATAATTCAACATTCAATTCGAGAGTTCAAACTTTTCCGTTCCTTGCAGTGTTTCTAGTGTACTGTTGTATCTCTGATCCACGTTCCATAATTTCGCCGAATAACAGTCGCTTGCCCTAGAACAATCTTGCTTCTTAATATTCGCATCACGCAAGGGTCCATTGAGCTGCTGTCTGCTAACAAGTCGAATCAGACGAGGAGCATGATTGCAAGCTCATGACCTGGCATTCAAGTATGAACATGTTAATAAGCAATTCCGCCGAAACCTGCCGCTGTATTGAGCTTTCTATGGCGTGAAATTCACTGGTTCGTGGAAACTAATTGTGTAACGGACTGTTGTGCACCACAATCACAGCGTCGTAAGAACAAGAAAGGTTCACTATATTCGTTGTTAGGCAATTACAAGTTGTCTTAAATTCTGGGTTTGCATGCCACGCCAGATTTCACTGATGGATATATCTGCTTCAACAGCTACCCTGTCTTAGTACAGGTGATTTATACAGGTTGGCTTTTTATACGCTGCGTGGAAAGACGTTTCATGCTGCTCGGCGGAAAATTATACAATTGAGATAACTTGAAAGATGTAAATAGCAAAATATTTGCTAAGGTCTATAGTTATGACTAGTCTACGCATCCGAACATGCGATGTTGGTTCAGTTCGTGACATTCTCACTTTTCTGGCATGTTCGTTATCTGTAGTTTCAGCGTAGGGTCAATGCACGGATATAATTTAATAAAGGACTGACCATGTATTCCGACACACAAATCAAGTTATTCTCATTTGTTCTCATCGGCTGCCATTTTTAACGCAGAAGGTAATTGGTTACTGCATGGTCCGGCTGATTAGTCGACTAATACTTAACAAAGCGCACATACTAACACTTATAAAGACACTGATCGCATTATCTAGCCATATGATGGCAAGTTCTGTAGTCTGTCCATTTTAGCTTGAAGTAGTTATGTGGGACAATTGGGCGAGTGGTCCATTTACGTGCCAACCCGAAGCTTTATTCATACCTCGAGCTTATTACTAGATATGTAAGATACTATCTGCAGATCTCTAGTGATGCGCCAAGTTAGTATGCTTTATCCAGCTAACTGCGTTCTTGTAGTCCATACCGGGCTATTTCTTGCGGGGATGTCATGCAACGGCCGACGTAACAAAGATATGGGGATCGAAACATAGAATGCCCGAGGCTCTTCAATGGAATTTGTTGGAGTCGTAGAGCGTCTTCTAGCTTACGTTGAATAGAGTACTTCATTATGCAGCAATCACATAACATACAGGTTGGCATGCGGAAGGAATAATGCGTTCGCAGTTGCCAAAATTCGGAATGTACATTCACACTGTTAACAAACCAGATTAGTGAGTGGATTTCACTGTCACTGCAGGTACAATGTTTATCTAGCGCTATTTTATTTAGCCTCTCGCACATAAAACTTAATATATAATTATTCAAATCCGAAATATGCTTTGAAATTACACCCTTACTCATCATCCACACAATTATAGCGAACAGGTTAATTACCAGGTCGGCTAGCTCCATATGTAGTACACTGACATTCCACCGTTATGTTTTCTGCTAACATTAAAGTAAGCCATTGTTTCGTAGTGGATATGCTTAAGAGCGGCTTTGACCCGCTAAACTATATACATATATCAGTAAAATGTGGGTCATGAGTTGAGCACCCACCATGCGTATGAAGGCAAAGTGACATTTGACAAGCGCTGTGAGGCCGGCTGCCATGGTGCTAGTTGAATCGACAGACAACGAATTACAATATGTATCACCAAGCACTATCTATTTTAGGAAGCTGCATATTGAATAGAAAACTAGTAAATCATCATTGGAACCATAGGCGTACACCTGTCCAAATGGGCCTGCAATAACCGCGATGTCTCACTATGGGAACACGGCTACATACTGTTACCTAGAGTTCACCATTACGATCATTACAATGCTTCCCAAAACTGAGGAATTCGCTGCTATTCAATATTCGCTCCTTTAGTAGTTTGCATTCATCTTATATTGTTCAGATTATCAATGTTGAAAAGAAGTAATGTTTTGCTATCTTATGAATCTATTTTATTCACCAATTGCTTTTGTTTTGTATTATAACGACCGCACTGAACTCATCCTCTTTTTTGTCTGCACTCGATCGATGACCACCCAGACTAATGAATAAGTAGTACGATCAATGCTCCAACTAAATACACTTGAATGTCAGATCGGTGCTGAACACTATCGCGGTTCTCTGTTGATGAGGTGTGCGGCAATATGGTCATGTTGTGTTACATCGGCGTCAGTGCGTCTGCTTCAGCTGATCACAACGACCTAGCTGTCTTAGGAGAAACCTTTTGAGAATGAATGCTTTGGTGACATCCTATGAGTGCATAGCCAATTATTTGGAGAAAAAACCTGAACACAATTGTCCACAGCACCAAGAACAGCGTTTTCTATTGTTTTGCCTGGTTCTGTGACATTTTCAATTTACGTCAGCATTACATTTGCTTACCCTTTTTCTAATGTGCATCTTTTTCAACAAGAACAACAATTAAGTCTTCTGCCTTTTACTGGGTATTAATTTCCTGCAAAATAACGGCGAAACTAAAGGATCTAACATCCATATATGTACTGTTAAATAGCCCATAGATTCGACATGACAGGAACATCTACGTAGACACAATGATCGCTTTTACTGATTCTTGTTTTTTTCAAGCTGCATATTGATTGAAGCACCTGCATCGCACTGACTATGAACCTAGTCAATCAATCTTTTAGTGCTGTTTAATTGTCCAGAACATCCATAATTAACTGCCCTTGTGAGAAATCCTACTATTAACAATGCGCTTCAAATCCTTGTGATATGATGAAACCTTGCACGTGAAAGCAATAATATATATCCAAGGATCTGCTATTGGATGTTAGAAATGCTATAATATGCAGCAGATGACTATTGTCTAAGCAACATATCTACTGAAGCAGAGACTCGCCGGCCACAAATATTGTATATCAGTCCATCTCTAGACAGTTTGTCGGAAATGTAATTAGAATATAAATCGTTCAATTGAAAACAACCATAACTTAATCATCGTTGCCATGAATATTCAGCAGAACACGCGAATGAGGCGAAGATCACCATGAATAGAAACGTTGGCATGATGCAGACTGCGGCATGCAGTAGCTTATTCCTCACCAAAAGCGCCAAACACAACTAATAACACTATTGGAAACCACAACTAGAATGCCTACCTCACACCAGTTATCAAAATGTCTATATGAGGACCTCATGTGCAACGCCTTCGCCTTCTATGACTTCTGGGCGACATCGATGTCGACATTCTGACGATCGCTATGTGCCTGGTTGCCACCATGCAAATTCAATCGACTGACAATTTATCAGAAAACAAATGCGAATATGAATCGCCAAGAAATGACTATTATAGGAGGCTGCACGTTGAATTAAATCATCATTAATATTTATATTTGATAGCACAATTATCTGCCACGGCGAGCTTATAGCGCAAAGATGAAAAGTGGGCATGCTGATCACTAGAGCATTTTTGTACATTCGCTAAATGATGCTGCTAGCAATAGATTTCGCTTTGCAGCAGTTTCCGACCAACTACATCTCTACTACGCTTAGGTGATTCATATTCTAATTCGATTTCTGACAAACTATCAAGAGGTTGAATACATCCTACTGATATACAGCATTTGTGGTCGGCTAATCTCTGCTTCAATAGTGCTGTTTTTTAGACAATAACTACGATTTCCCACACTGGAAGCTGATAATCCTAATTGATCCCATAAATAGTTTGCAAACATTTGATAACCTCACGGGTTAACTTTATCTACCACTTATGAGAACACAACCACTTGAGCGATAAAATGACCTGCGGAATTGCATAGTAAACAATCACCAATGTACAAATCTAGCAATAATTTATGAGCGTTACTGAACAGAAATGTATGCGCTATAATTGCATACGATTATGTCAACCAATCGAATGTTTACAGTATAGAAGTAGCCTGAGAATGCATTAATAACATGTAAATAGAGGGTTTGATATCTAGGTTTGTGTATATTCAGTAAACACTGCCGACTGCCAATATGTCTTCTCCGCCACAAACTGCACCGAACAAACGTTCGAGGCAGCTAGTGTAATGTTCAAATTTAGCGGTATTGGATCAAACACTATTCGCTTTTCAAAATTCGTTGGTTCACGTGATACAGTCCGCCACGCCTGTACCACGCCTGCACCAGTCGTTGATACGTGATACAGTCCTCCACGCCTGTACCATTTTCCTAGGCGGAAACAACAGAACTTCAATGCATTTATAAGGTGAATACATTACGCATGCAGTGGCCCATACCTTGCACTAGGACAAAGACAATATTTTAAGGCTGTAAATCCTTTCCACATTTTGCCATTCAATGAGCTATGAGGGAGTCACAATCATGCCACTGATGCTGAAGTAATGAACATTGAGACGAAGTCGAGAAAGCTAGGGAGCTACTGGGAATCCCACAAAATACTTGCAGTGATAGATTGCCTCTTAAGGGTCGTTTTAGTAGCACATCACCGTCAGAGGTAAATATAACGTATTCAGTTGCATCAAAAGGCTTGGGAGGTGGCGCGATAGTAGCACATTAGTGGGAGGAAATGGGCCTATAAGGGAGACTGATAGTGAGACGCTGTCACGGCGCACACCATGCATAAAGAGCAACATGAGGGGGTCATGAATAGGGTGACAGTTAATGTTAATGAACGTAGTGTGCTTTGTGCAGCAGATTTGAGGCATTGGGATATATCGATGGTTTACAAAGCTAGCTACTGGCCATGATAAGCACTAGTTCAATTACAACTGACGAAACGCAGAAAAGACTTAAGTGGTACGTCAAGTGCATATGTGAAGCGCCTGTAGTTCGATTACCGTAAGTGATTTAGATAAAGATACGTGTCTACAGCATATATTAAGCTGTACTGACCTACCTGAGTGAGCCTGAGTAACAGCTTATTATCCATGTAGCAGCTTGGTGTCAGAAAGTTACTACGGTAGATGAAGCTGTTCTATGAAACTTGACTAGCTAATCCTGTCAACGTCTGCAAATAGGCAGTAAATTACATGATGTTCATTCTTGCCATTATCTTAAGAATGTTAAGGTTTCTGAATTGCGTATGCTACAAACGACAGTCCTTTCCAATTACAAAAGTCCACCAGAGGAACATAAATCATCTTGTTGTTGGCCATACACTGTAAGGTGTTTGGAATTGGTCCAGTGTAGCGTAACAATTACGTAACGAGGCAGAACGATGCTCAATATTTGCGGGTCGAAATGTTCAATACTACTGGTGGGACATTACTTGTTTGACAAACGAGCCTGTATCATAATCAGCAATATGCAGGCCTTCACCACATGCGGCCTTTGATGTGGGGCCGGGATGTGTGGGGTTAGCGTACGGACACATTATGTTATTTATTGAATAAGTCTCACTGTAAAGCTGTTGAAACGAAACAGGTATTGTTTGCCGCTCTCACCTTACATATCCATCTCTTAAGGATGTCCGTGGTTTTACAACTAAGAGCTGCGCGAACTACAACCACAATACCTTGACAGATAGGGTAAATTAAATTGAAGCTATAGATCTGGAATAGTGCTGCTTATTGATGTAATGCAATAAACATTTAATCATCGGGATAGTTCTTAACTGCCTGACGACCGGCTCAATTGTTATTGCGAGATTCGATGGCGATAACAGAGGAAATAATATAATGCATATTATATGACGCGCAGTATAGAACGTGGCAGTCGTTTTGCTGTGCATGTATTATATAATTATTCGACACAATTAGATATCACGATGAACTTAGTCAAGGGATAGCAAACTTTGTCCATATGTCAACCGGGTAGACCAAAGCGCATTTTTTGTCCTGTTACCACCAGGGAGACCATACTCCAAAGCGCAAGTTGTGTTCTGTTACCACCAGGGAGACCATACTCCAAATCGCAAGTTGTGTTCAGATACCACAAGGTAGAGTATGTGCTAACAAGATAGACAAGCTACATTTAGGTTTCTAAATCGTCTAAAAACCAATCGGCAGATAATATTACTCTGCTGTGACAGGCAACGTTTCTGATGATGTCTTGCACAGACATTTATATGAGAACCCGACATGTGGTTATAGACTATTGTCCATGCTTTAGTCCCGTTGAACTGTCCTTGTCGCGAGTCGCAAATGAGCCGTTCCCTTTTGGTCGGATTTATTTTGTCCTTGTCGCGAGTCGCAAATGAGCCGTTCCCTTTTGGTCGGATTTATTTTTGATCTTTCCGATTCAGGTTAATAACTCTCCCGAAGGCTTGGCCTAGTCTCCTCATATTCATATCAGGCCACATTTAGTGTATCTTTATTTTTACTGACCCAATACAGCCGACAAGGCAAATCATTGCTGTAACACTCTAGGAAAAAAAAATATTTGTAACGATGAGCCTGTGTTTACATAATTGTTCATTGTGCGCTTTTATAGCAGGGTTGAATTGACGCTAGGAGATATCAGACAACCAATGTCAGGCCGTGTATGCATTACACTACCGTCGGTTCAAGTTGTCATGCACTTTTCTGAACAACC
>CM067357.1:10000-24863 GCA_034190875.2 Urechis unicinctus
ACTGTTGATGGTCGAGCGCAGCCAAAGGGTTTATGATTCATAGTAATGAAAGTCCATCATAGGCACATGAAGCATCTTGTTCTTGGCCAAACACAAAAAAGGTTTCACCGTAACGAGACGGAACAAGGTAGGGTCCAGAAAACAACTCTCAATATTTGTGGGTCGACATGTTCGATATCGCGTGGGTCGACATGTGGTATATCACGTACTTGACGGATGACGCTGTATCGCTGCCCAGAACAAGCGCTATTTCTGGCGGCGTATAAGCATGCCCGAGCAGTATGCGCATTGGTCAACCTGGTTTCAGTGAAAAGTTGTTAAAACGGAACCTGCAGATCTCACTTATATAACAATACCTTACGGATGTGAATGTTGAGAAAAAAATAACTACGCAAACTAAGAGCAGTGTCCGATAGAGTAATTTCAAATCCATCAATTAAAATGGAAAGTTCTGTTAAATATTTTATTGCTATAAATAGTATAAAGGAAACACATCAGGAAACTGCCTGATTACCTAATGGATTGTTATTGCTAGTTTTGATGGTGACTATAGAGACAATTACATGATGCATACTTTATGAGGCTCTGTATAGATCATGACTGTTCCATTGCTGTATATGTACTGTGTCATTATTGGATTCGTTAGATATCATGAATAAATGAGTCAAGGGATAACAAACTATGTCCATATGCGGACCACCCAAAGGTTCAAATAACATTGACGATGTCTGATACCGTACATTGTGGATAGACTTACGACAGGAATAAAGAAAAACTCCGTCCGAATTGCAAGTATACACTCGTTCCATGTCATTTACGAGCTGTCAAGTGAACCGGAAGCTGTCGCGGTTAGAGAGAGGCAGGAACCCAAATATTTCAATGAATCTGGGCATCGAATGAAATCGCGCAAGGGTGTATTTTATTTTGAGTATTAAAGCGGTTCCCTGACCTGCTGCTTTTGTGGCTCCCTCTTACAAACTTATCAGGGTAGAAGCTTTTGCGGCATAGTTGAATCTTTTTAAACCGTTTCATCCCAGGTGTCAGAAACCACTCGGCAACATTGGCACAACGTTCCTCCACGGCAAAGAGTCGCCTGCCATAACGATTGCGAGTTGCACATATGACGTGGTTCTGTTCTTAAAGACGGGGTGTGATTGCTTGGCTTACATATTTGTGTGAATAACGCTATCGGGCGCAGTGCTTTCGATATGATTATGTTTACCCCTTGAAGAAGGCTTGGAACAAACGACTCGCAGCATTACGATCCCCAGTGATGCTCATTGCAGCAGCTTCAGTAAGTGGTACGAGCGATCTGCGATTATAATGTCAATAGTGCATCTGTCAATCTTTCCGCGGCGTTGGTGTACACGGTACAAAGATGGAGAGAGAAAAAATGTTGTAGCCGATGTCTGAGCACTAAAGTCAGCTTTATAGGGTGTAGTTTGAAATCATGCCACTAATGTGTCCATGCGCTTCCTACATACTATAGTGATATTCTTAAGAAAAAAACAATTTATCTTGTTCCTTCAACTGTTTTGTATAACATGATTCGATTCTTAGAGTGACCCCTACTTTGCTTGCTCGGCAGTTTTTGGATAAAAATCCCATTAGCTAACTAACAAACCTATCGTCCTTCAGTATCTCTAGCGGATCTACACTTCCGTAGCTTGGCGATAATTCAACATTCGATTCGAGAGTTCAAACTTTTCCGTTCCTTGCAGTGTTTCTAGTGTACTGTTGTATCTCTGATCCACGTTCCATAATTTCGCCGAATAACAGTTTCTTGCCCTAGAACAATCTTGCTTCTTAATATTCGCATCACGCAAGGGTCCGTTGAGCTGCTGTCTGCTAACAAGTCGAATCAGACGAGGAGCATGATTGCAAGCTCATGACCTAGCATTCAAGTATGAACATGTTAATAAGCAATTCCGCCGAAACCTGCCGCTGTATTGAGCTTTCTATGGCGTGAAATTCACTGGTTCGTGGAAACTAATTGTGTAACGGACTGTTGTGCACCACAATCACAGCGTCGTAAGAACAAGAAAGGTTCACTATATTCGTTGTTAGGCAATTACAAGTTGTCTTAAATTCTGGGTTTGCATGCCACGCCAGATTTCACTGATGGATATATCTGCAATCAATAAACAGCAACTCACATAGGATGTACAGTGACATTAAGGCGCAAGCGTAAATTAACTGATAGCTGCTGAATATAATGCATGAGGTCGTTATAATCCGTCGTTATCACTGCATATGTAATGAGTCTCCTGGTTACAATTTATCGAAAAGGAGCCAACGTTTAATATCGTAATATCCAAACATTGCCGAATATAAGCACGAGGTCGCTGTAATCCATTGTTGTCACCGCACAGGTGGGGATCTAGGCGTAAAATATCGCATGGTTAATTATGTTGTATGCCTCCTCGCTATAATTAATTGAGAAAGGAGCCAACTTTAAGTCTCGTATTTATCCAAACATGATATTTTATGGGTGTGATTAACATGAGAGTTTTCTGTTTGCTTTCTGGTCGTACCGGCTGATCAGACCGACTGGAGCGCAGCTGCGGATGATACATGGAAGTAGCGGGCAGATCTACCTTGTAGGTTCAAACCGTTGGTCATGTAAACCTGGCAAGTCTAGCAATTCTCATGCGGCTTATTGTATCCTTATAGCCATCGACGTAGCTCAAGAGTATAATGAGGACGAGCCACTGCGGGAGAATAATTATGTCCAAGAGCCTATGTTCGTAATAAAATTACACGTCGCGCATAAATGAATGAGCTGTAATTTCCATTGCATGTCGTTTCCATGGAGACTTAGAACTCCTTGTGCGCTTCAACAGCGACCCTGTGCGTGCAAAAGAACGTTTTCTTGCTGAGCGGAGGAAATTTCAATTGCGACCCTGATGCTTAGTAAAGGTGATTTATACGGGTTGGCTTTTTATACGCTGCGTGGAAAGACGTTTTCATGCTGCTCGGCGGAAATTTCATTGAAATACCTTGAGAGATGCAAATAGCAAAATATTTGCTAAGGTCGATAGGACTAGTCTACCCATCCGAACATGCGATAGTAGTATAAGTGGTCCAGCCAAATCACCTCCTGTATGTGGCGCCAAAAAGTGGCCACGCCTCCGGAACAGCGGATTTGAATTCTCGACCAATCACAGGCTCGGATTCAGCAGAAAGTAAACCGGAAGTACCGATCAGCCAATCACAGCACGGGGAGTAGTACAAATTTGCATAATAGAAAGCAAAAAAGTCGCCATTTTGTCACTTTTCTCACTTATTATCGCTATATAAATTTTGGATTCCTACTTTTGACAAAATGGCTAAATGGATTTGTGCAAAATGGCGGTCCTTCTTTATGAACGATTAAAACCTCCTAATTATCGATATATCCGAGCGACGGTATAATTCGAGCATAACGTTCACGTCATTATGACAACATTGTATATTGTATAGTGGGCGATATAACAATTAATAAGTAAGCTACCTAATTAAGTCATCAAAAGGTCAAAATACCTGACATTTACCTGAAAATGAAAAGTGACAGATTCGGAACCGTCTGACCGAGCTGACCACGTTGGTCATGACCATTTTTGATTTGGATTAATAATAAATTAATTAAAATCACATTAAAAAATCAAAATTTTCACACAAATTTAAAGTGGATATTTTCGGAAGCGTCTCAACTAGCTGATCACGATGGTGAAAGAATTAAATCGATCAGATCGATATTCGATACGCTATTCAACTTTAATCATGCTAATTAAAATCTCATTAAAAAAAACAAAATTTTCACACAAATGTAAAGTGGATATTTTCCGAAGCGTCGCGACGCGCTGATCACGATGGTGAAAGAATTAAATCGATCATATCGATATTCGATACGCTATTCAAGTTTAATCCTTATAAAAATGCTAATTAAAATCTCATTAAAAAAATTAAACTTTTTCACACAAATTTAAAGTGGATATTTTCCGAAGCGTCTCGACGCGCTGATTTCGTTGGTGAAAGAATTAAGTCGATCCCATCAATATTCGTTACGCTATTCAATCATAAACATTATAACATGTCTATAGGCTAACTGGAAAGATAATTTCACTAGCAGCAGCCATTCTTATAATATTTGACCTACTTCCGGGTTGTGGGGAAAATGTACCAACAGAAATCCCTACCTCGTGATTGTGTGACGTCAGAGCCTCTCTTTCACTGTCAGTCCTAATATACTTCAATATACTCCAGTTTCACTTTCATTATCCACACATACATACTCCAAACGGCGTTGCGTTTTAAGCCATAACGTCTGTGAAAGCACTGTCAAATTAAACAAGAAGCCAAACATATAATAAATATATAGACACACATTCAAAAGTAATATTACCACACAACTAAATATTATAACAACAAATACTCACTGACTGTTGACAGTCCTTCTCTCTCGCCATTTTGTTGACGCATGCGCAAAGCCAATGCAGAGTTGACCCACTTAACCACAGGCCTAGCCTGTTACAATGGAAGTGTGTATCAGATAGCTTAAATCAGATAGCAAGCCAGGCGTGCCTTGCTAACTGATTTAGCGTAATGGATCGGGCATTACAATGCTCTTTACACAATAGTTAAAAGATTATCTGATTAAGGCTAATGTATTTTTTGTAAATCCGTGATGGTGATGACTGTGTGCCTTGTTAATTATCTGTTATGGTGAAGTGCCAAATATTGTCATACAAAACCTGGCCATTGTTTTAAAGAGAAGACAAAGCCAGTCAAAATATATATAAATACAGCCTGCTGGCTCCTATACCATTGCAACAGCGTGTCACTTGCAAAATGGATTGTGCTTCTAATTATTCAAACACATCGTCGCTCGATGTGGAAAGTGGAAGCCTGGAAAAGACCGTAATTGTTTCCAATCTTAGGGATAAGATTTTTACAGAAGACGTCGGGACACAAACTGACCTGGAAGAGAGAGTGAGTGTTTATATTTATATTTATTTTATTATTGTTATTTAATTAATTTCTAAATGTAATATATTTTATATTTTAAGCTAATATTTATTGGTTAATTTGACAGTGCTGTCACCGACGTTCAAGTGACTGGAAGAAATTTATGAAAATAGTAGGACATTCCCTAATAGTCTGGAATTTCTTGATGTTGATTTATATTTCCGTCAGACTGTGGACCCTTCAAGTGTAATTCAAGATGGAGACAGGAGACAGGAATTTGTCCCTAACCTGTTGGGGCAATATGCGCTAATGGTCTCTAAAAAGCCTGGTGTCACCAAAGCGAGTGTCAAGAAAGACTTCTCTGTGTTTGGGGAAGTATGTGCAATTTCAATGACAAAAATGTTCGTTTTTGTGCGCTATGGCATGCTAAGTCAAGCAAGGGCAGCCATGAAGTCTCTCCAGCTCAAATATGACATAAAAGTACCTCTTGAAAGAATTCAACCCAGGCAGCTAAGTCCTGACAGTCTGATGGTGAAAATGGATTCTCAGGAAATTGATGTATACATCGGAAATCTGCCACTATCTGCCACTGAAAATGAAATACGCTCAATTGTGGATAACTTTGATGTAATTAGCTTGCGGTGTAAACGGCAGGCTCAAAAACGTTTTGCATTTGTATCAGTGGTTCCCAAAGAGGCGGAACGAATTATAAGTGCTCTCAATCACTTTATCTTCAAAGGTAAAACTTTAATAGTAGGATACGCCTTCCCAAAGGATATGCCTGCACTAGAGTTAATTGAATGAACTCCTTACATAGACTATTCACTTTGATCCATGATGTTAATTTGTAAGTAGTCTGTCTGTTATTTTTTGCATATGATTACTTACCATTACGTTGAATATGTATCTATGACCTGACGACGCCGTCTCTTTGAATGTGACGTAGGCTGTGATGCTCCTTCTCTTGCCACAGCAAACACTTCACGTTACTTGTGATCAAATTGTCTTGTAATTTGTCATGTAATTCGTATGATTCTGCTTCTGCGATTCATTACATGATTTCTTTCTGGTCTGAAAGGGAAATTCCTCGGCGCCTTGTTCCTGGGCTATAAAATTCAACCGCAACTCAATTCATCATCACATGTGTTCCCCCTGTGGGTCCGGGGTTAGAATAGGCCCACTGTATCCTCCTGCATGTCGTAAGAGGCGACTAATAGGGGGGCAACCTGTTTTGCCTTTGTATCAGTTGTTACCAAAGAGGCGCCATTACGTTGAATATGCATCTATGACCTGACGACGCCGTCTGTTTGAATGTGACGTAGGCTGTGATGATCCTTCTCTTGCCACAGCAAACACTTCACCTTACTTGTGATCAAATTCTCTTGTAATTTGTCATGTAAATCGTATGATCCGAAGTCTACGGACTGGTCACTGAGATACTCGATGCCCCAGGGTCGGTCTTGTCACGAACATCGAGGGAAATCGATGCGGCACGTCACGCGTGTTTTGCTACCTTTCTCTTTTCTTGGATACGTTTTATTCAGAAAAGAACATTTTCTTGTCATTTCTTGTCATTGTCGTCCGTTGTGTAGATGTGACGTAGGCTGTGAGGCTTGAACATTTTCTTGTCATTTCTTGTCATTGCTTACCAGTGTGTAGTGTGAAATCTGATATTTCTCTATTACAATGAGTACATTTATAACTAGCAATGAAATTTTTACGCTGTTAGTTCATCCACACCTGACAGCTTGTTGTTAGTGATATCCAGATGCAGTAGAGACGCGGGCCGTGTAGGGTTTACAACCACTTGTTTCCCAGGTTTCTCAAGAGCAGTTTAATTACTTACCACAACTCTTGTGTTTATGACTTTAATTTTGAGAGCATGTTAGCTTCCTGGTCTTCAATACTTGCCACTACCACTCGTCCCAACGCACCACATTATCGTCCACTACAGACTTACATGGCAGACGTTTGTGCTTACTGACATCTAGGAGAGTGATTTCGAACCATTTTCTCCTGTGAGTTAGTGCATATGATTACTTACCACTACCATGAAGTTAACTTTAACTCCATTGGCCATGCGAGCCTTGAGTGCATATGATTACTTATCACTACCAGATTCGTATGATCTGAAGTCTACGGACTGGTCACTGAGATACTCGATGCCCCAGGGTCGGTCTTGTCACGAACATCGAGGGAAATCGATGCGGCACGTCACGCGTGTTTTGCTACCTTTCTCTTTTCTTGGATACGTTTTATTCAGAAAAGAACATTTTCTTGTCATTTCTTGTCGTTGCTTACCAGTGTGTCGGTAGGTAAGCATGTGGACTTTATCAGTGTTCCAGTCACCGCCGTCGTGGTTGAACCTCTTTGTGTACTTACCGTATGGTGTATCGTAATTACTTTTGGCGCATACATGAATGATGTGAACGGGCAGCGAGGCTAGCTGTGTTCAGATTTAACAACAAGCTGTTCATCTTGGCCCATAACCACCTCTACCTTGGTTGCCAGAGTCATAACCACCTCTTTCTTGGTTGCCAGAGTCATAAGCACCTCTACCTTGGTTGTCAGAGTCATAACCACCTCTTCCTCTGTAGCCAGAGTCATAAAAACACCTCTTCCTTGGATTCCAGATCAGTAGAGGTGTCCCACAGCTTGACGGACAAAGTGTCCATGTGGTTTCTTCCAAAACGGTAGTAAAACACGCGTAGTTTGGTGTTTTGTTTGTGGACCTTATCTGAATGTCCCCGAGCTTCCCCCCTTAACCATCGTGTCGATAAGTGACAATGATAGTTCAGTGCGGTGGGGAATTGTATACTAAATGAGTTTCAAATACTTACCATTGGACTCTTACCAATACATTAATCTGTAGTGCACTTTTCTGGGTGACTATACCGAGTACGTCACTAGCTGATGGTCTTATGAGTTTCAAATACTTACCATATTATCCGTCTTGTTGGGGCTGCCTGAATGAGCCTTTCAAATACTTACCATTGGACATATGTAGCTAGTTCCAGAGCAGTTTAAATTGAAAAGAAACATACGTGTTAAACGCAAAATTTGGCTTACGTATATTACACAGGCTTCATGGCCTTAGAGTTTGATGTAGTTATCTATAAAACACACCCGTACTTACCAAATGAATTGAGCTCCGTTTACGTTCGTGAACGTTACTGTGTGAAATATCACGTGATGTGCAGATACGTTGACGTTATGTATTTGAAAAGTTCTTGATTCTTAACTTGCATATGATTACTTACCATTACCATATACATTGAGAAGCATATAACTTATGGTAACACATGTATTGCGTGGTGGGTATGAGGCAATGTTAAAAGGCGTTGTTCACGGTCGAATATATTGGCTCAGTTGGTGTGTTGATTGTCACAAGAGCAACATTTTCTTGTGTCGTTTCTTACCAGTGTATCTTTTGTGTGTTGTGGAGTTACAGAGTGGTACACGTGTAATATACGTAATACAAGTTTTGATAAACACACTCGTATTGAGAAATAGATTCAACATTTCTGCCAGTGCGTGGTCTTGTCATGTAATACTTGCCTCTCTTTCTCCTCGTCCAGGGGTAATTTTAATTGGACCTGTTTGAAGTACTTACCAAATGATTTTCTTGTTAATGTTAACATCGATATCAGAACAAGGTCGATTGTTCAGCACAATTCTTACCAATGATTCTTATGTATACACTAGTGTATTTGAATAGATTACTTACCATATGTAGTTACTGACTGTTTGTTCAACGCGTAATATACGTAAACCAACACAGTGGTATTCTTAACTTGCATATTATTAATTACCATTACCATATTGACGTCCTTGAAAGTAACGAAATCATAATACCACTTGCTATCATTTGATTTAGCATCTTCTGCCAGTGCGTGGTCTTGTTATGTAATACTTACATGGAATAAATCATTTTTTGTATATCTTGTCACAGTCTCTTGCTATGGAGAATACCATAAAGACCCGACGCAATGCAGTTTGCATTCCCAAACAACCTGGTTTCATCAAAGCGAGTCTCAAGAAAGATTTTTTCTGTTTTTGGGGAAGTATTGGAAGTTGAAGAGACAAAACTGTTCGTGTATGTGCACTATGCCAAGCGAAGCGAAGCCATTACAGCTAGTGATTTTATATGCGAATATATATAAATATAAATAAGTCTACTATGAAATAAATAATATTTTATTCATTATACACGTATCAAATATTCAATGATTTATAGTGAAATGAGATCTCTATTGCCACACACATTTTTATGTTCCTGTAACTTTCTATCTTCATTGGGAGCAAATAGCTTATGACATTTATCACAGCTATAAGGCTGAAATTGTAACATATGCTCCAAGGGGTCTGTCGGAAATGGAGTGTCAACCAAATCATTATCTGGGTCACGACCACTAAATGGGTTATCCGCATTGTAATTACCATTAAAGGTTAAAGCTTGTACATTGAGCGGTGGGCCGTTTGGGTAACGACATAAATGATCAATGTCATATTTCAAGAGAGCTGCCGTTCTACCTTGGACGAATGTCTGACACAATTGCTTCTTAAGTATGTCAAATGACCTGAGATTCTTCTTTCTCTTCGCCGAATGACCGGCACAATTCCCTCTGAATACCATCTACCTGAAACATAATAAAATATAGTTATAAGTTATATGTAATATACTAGTTATATAGAAATTCGCGAGTTAAAAAATAAAATGCTTACTTGCTCATGAAGGATACGCTTATCTTCAATCAAGTTACGCTTATCTTCACTTAAAGTGGCTATCACTGTTTCCAAAGAGGCTACTTTTGCTTGTAGTGTATCTCGCTCAAGAATCAAATCCCCCATTGTACTATGATGTAATGGTATGGAGATAAACAACAGCTGTGTACTCCTCAAATGTCACACTAAGAATGATTCAGAAGGAAGTGTCTTATATTACTTAAGACAGGGACTAAACATAACATATATTATCTACAAGCCATTATCAGCCTCCCTGAATAGACATGCACTAACATGTTCTAGAATTAGTATCACGTGATGTATTTGGAGTATGTAAGTCATGTGACCATTAAAATGTAAATATATATAAGTCTAGCGTTATAAGCGGAAGAGTAGAAGAAATTTAGTGAAAATGGCGACTCCATCGACGTGGACCGTATCTTTAGATAGCGACGGTACCCATATTGCTGCGGGGATGTCACACGGCTGGGCAATAGCCGAAACCAATTAATTCACGATGATATTGGTGCATTGTATTGGAACACAGAACATTACTGAAAGTGTCCTAGGATTGAATGAGAGCAAGTATAGCACCTGAAGAAAGTCCTCAACGAAAAATCAGTGTCCATTCAAGTGACAGTACGAAGGAAGGTGAGTCTTCTTTTGAACGAGCGTTGAATATGAACACTATAATTAACGCTACTGAATTATGGAACGATGCATTGGATGTCTAAAGAGGAAAGGAAATGACAGTCTTTGAAGAAATGACCACGTACACAAACTGCATGAGGCTGTGATTAAGCCTTCAGCAGGTGACTTGGTCTTTCGTCAAATGGGGTTCTGCTTAATTATTATATATATTCTTCAGTACTTGTTATTGTTATGAAGACTATGACCGATTTTGAATATTGTGTTTAAGTGGCATCAGTATATGTATTAATAATAATACATAAATGTCGAATGATTACCGGACTTTATTAAACCACTTCATTACAGTACAATCATTTCATATTCATTACCACTTTGTGTGGATTGTTTTCTTTAAGCATATGATATAAAAAATATAAGCAATGTGGTCCACAAGTATCAAAAGCATACTGTACACGTTTTTTATTATACCACAAATGCTTAGTACCACTCATAGCCGCTAGAGTAGGCCAGTCACTATGAAACCTACTTGGTGCATTTCCATAAGAGTCAAAGAAATAGGTCCTATTATGTTTCCTATTGGTGTAGATAGCGATCCAATGTTCTCCTCGTGACGTCATTCGTTTTGTGTTCAGTATGACACTGAATGAAGGCGACTTCCCGCGTAGAAATATGGGTACGAGGCTTGGGTGATGTGCTGAATATGTCCCCTTGAAAGTAGATCCAAGCACGTGACGACCTACACGGTCTAGCTGGGCGGTATTCATTTTTTTTTGAGTGAGGAGGCTTTGATTGACGGTTGCGGAAGTAGAACACCGACGATGGTACTCAGCATAGAAATGAATATTTCAGGATGGTTGTTCTTGGATATGTTAATAATTGAGGCTAAAACAACACTAATAATGACCAGACCAGACAGTAGAAAATAAAATATTTCCCAACACCGCCTTCACTCTTTCGCGAGTAATTGATGTCTTTGATTTTATGTCGGTGTTGATGCTAGCATCAATAAAAGATGTGGTCAGTGATTCCGTATTAGTCTCCGCGTCCATGATCCTGCTCGTTTAGATAGGGTTATATGTTTGTAATCCTTCAAACTGGGTATATTAACAATAGAATATACAGGAGGTTTAACAGTAGGCGCTTGTTTTCTGTTAATAGACGCGCGAAAATAGGCTTTCTTCCTCTTAACTCGACGTCTTCTCCCCATCATCTAATGATATTGCAGCTGGGTGATGGGTTTTTATTGAAAATCAAGACGTAGAACGGTGTGTTACCTTTCCCAAAGTGTAGAGTTTCGTCTAATGAATTCTTCAATATACATTCACATTTAAGTAGATCGTCGTTCATATTCAAACGAACATATGGTGTGCTCTTTTCCTTCCTATATTTGTCATGTATTGGCCAAATACCTAATAACTTTTGTGAATCCAAATCGGCGCTTAAGTTTAAAGGATTCTGAATGATACTGAGATAAATTTTTATAAAATGAAAGGTGTTGTGAAGATATGAAGTCAATGGCATTACACATACTTTGTCATTGTATGAACATTTCCACTCTTCAATATCAGTACCTAACCATAAAAACAACTTATTATATTCGAAACGGTTGCTGTTTATATAACAGCTATTTCGCAGTGTTTTAAAGGTAACAGATTCATTACTTTGTGCTGTGAATGTAAATGTGAATTTTGAAAGAATTCGGTTAAATCGTATACGTACAAAATCTTTAATATTGAACTCACATTTGCGAACATACTCATCATATGTATTAGTATGATTATACAAGTGTTCGTATATAAGTCTAGTTTTATCGATTACATACGTTGGTTTGTACAAACTATCATTCTCAACCATCTCCCATAACAATTCACACGCCCTAAGCAAATGGTCGGGGAGTAGGGAGGAAACAGTCTTTACTACATTTAGAAACAATTCTAAATGATTTACACTGAAAATTGTAGCCGACTGTTTTAAAATATTATTAAATTGCTGCTTAGTTATATTTACATTCATAAAATTGTTCAACGATTCAATATCATAACGTATGGTGATGTCATTAGGAATAATAATAATTTTGTTACATTTCTTCTCTAAGCTGTCGTAATTAACTTTGCTAGCAAATATAACATACAAACATTCATTGTTCAAAAGATATATGTCTGATGGCAAATTTACAAATGTACAACTCACTTTGGTCACATCTGGTCGTTGTGTGAACAAATCCGCTATGAAACGAGATGCGTTCTGATCTTTTGTACTACGTAACATTATGATATTCTTTTGAAATCAAGTGTAACAATTACAGGCGCTGTACCAGACATAAATGGTATACGATTGCCTTCACTATCTAAGACTTGTATGCTAATTGACGTAATGTCGCCTTGTTTTATTCTCTTATATATAATTGACTTGGGCGAAAAGAACGAATAATCAGCGTCATTATATTCAAAAGGTATAATATCAAGCAGTTTATCATTCGCAATACCAACGAATAGGTTTTCAAGAAGATCACAGTGGACATGAAGATTATGCAGACCACTTCAATAAATCAACATGTTCTTTACTAGAAATTGTAGTATAGAAAGTACCAAAGTCGTTAATGTCTACAAGTGTTTTGTCTTGAAGAATATCAGTATTACTTGGTGATAAGGTTGAGGTTTCTATAATAATATCACTATTACTTGCTGCTAAGGGTGAGGTTGAGGTTGTAATTTCAAGATCAATTGTTGTTAAGTTTGTGGTTGTGGTTCTATATAAACATAAGACCGTGTCACTTGTGTAGCCGAAACCTAACAGCATTGATAACTTAGCTGACAAACAGAATACTACATGTGTAATATCATCGGTTGGCAAAGGTTTAATTATTGACACTTTCTTCAGGCTAAATGTAAAGATCTTTTGTATTGAGTTGTATTGTATGACAACAATACTACGCAATGCTTCATTGTCAAAAGTATTTAAAAATAGGTCTGGAACTTCATCTAGTGACACTATTGTTGCTGGGGCGGGTATTTCTCCGTATACTACATTATCAATGAGTAGTTTTGCTTGTGGAGCCGAATTAACATATTTACCTATTACACATAATGTAGCATTCTGATACTGTTCTATTCGTTCAGTACTAATGTGTGATGGTATGATAAAAGGGAGAAGGGGTGATACTTCGGCTCTATCTAAAAGTGATGTCTTAAAGGCATCTGAATAATATGGCGGGAATATAATATTATCATATGTTTCGTAGATAGATAGATAGTATATTGTCATACGTATTGCGAGGAATATATTCATAGGAATTCATAGGTTTGAACAAGCTTACGCAGGTTGCGGTGGTGAAATGATGGTAGTTAACGTCTATATTTAAATACTGAAAGCCATCTACGTCGCTTGAGAAATTACTTTGGAAGCGTATTTTGAAACTATCATTAGTATCATTTGGTACCAGCAAGAATAACACGTGACAATGAAACACTGTTGGCAGCAATGAGTCTGTGTACTTGTGTTGCTCTCTGAAAGACCTTATGTTCATAGACAATGGTGTCTGCCTTAAGATTTCTTGATAGAGTAATTACCCTGTAGAATACAGGTTTGTAATAGTAAGGATGTGACCGTGTCTCTTTACCGCTCATGAATACATTAAAACTATTGGCTGCACTTTCTTCTGTATATCCTAGTACAGTACACAGTATATTACAGAAATCATATATCTTAATCTCAATGTACTTCTCAGTCAAATTCACAATACGTAATATACCATCATGCTCCTCTAGTACAATATCATTATTTGTATATGCAGTTCCAAGCATTAACAATTGTAATTCATGGAATGACGTAATCTGTCCAATATCTTTAATAGTGAAAGCATTGTCATATCGTAATGCTATTTCTCTACCATTGGAAGATTCAGTGTACATTATAATTTGTACTGTAAATGGATTGGATTCTACAATATCCAAGTCGCTAAAGTCCATTGAATCAAAAATGTACACACCTTTAATGTCCAGTCGATCATTGTACAATATTAGCGGATGTTTGTCTCGACTTAACACATTGAACATGTCTTCTGCGGCGGCTATAGATAGTGTGGTTATATCACAGCCCTTTGTATGATCATCAACATGTATTAGTACGTTCTGTGAGTCGGAAGTAAGAGAGAAAACTTGTCTATTTTGTATTAGCACAAGCCTATCATACATAAGAACAAAATTAGAAGTTAGACCTAACATACTTCTCAGCTCTGGAGATCGAACACGCAAGATCACGCGGTGTACTGTCGTTGTGTTGAAGTGCACACGTAACACATCGTTAACTATATGAAAGCTACTATTGATATTTCTTTTCTCCAGAATCGTATTAGTCATTTGTACAAAGTGAGCTATTGATGTAGATACAGACAGTAAATAACCTAAGTCCATATGGAGTGGGTCTGTATTGGTTGTTTTTAACTTTTAATAGAATATCGTACATTGTCTTCAATGGAAGAAATCTATGAATATACATTTTGTTGAATGAATCATTGTAGAACTGTATGACGTTTCTGCAT